>CM053785.1:844856575-845044075 GCA_028749045.1 Cupressus sempervirens | reverse complement strand
GGTTTGGTCGACATTGCAATGCTTAAGGTAATTATTTTTTATTTTATCCATTGGGAGTCACACATAGTTACCAAAAATGAGAAACAAGAAACAACATGGCAACGACAATGTGACAAGAAATGAGAATTTTTAAAGGTTTCCATAAGAAATGGATACACACAGACACAGACACAGACACATATACTCTTAACAAGATATATATTTTTAATATTAAGAATATTAAACTTTTAAATAATAATATTAAATTTCAAAATATTTTTTATATAAACATAAATATTTAAATATATTTAATATTACATTGAATTTTTTTTTAAATCTAAAACCTAAATTTATAAAAATTAAAAATATATATAATCTTTAATTAGATATTCTATTTAAAGACAAACCATTTTGAAAATTGCTAAAATAATTAATTAATCTGACCATAAACTCATTCTAATAATTAATTAATCTAACCCTAAAACTCATCATAATGAGTGAGAGGTGTAAAGTGAGTGAGTTTTAGAATTTAAATTATAAGTGAGACAAATCATTCATAAATGGAGGTTAATGATTAACAAATTTTGTCAATATTAACCAATGGTTATTTTGTTAGTATTAAGCAATGGTTATGTTCTATTCTACCTAAATTGCTTAAACTCATAATTATTTTTCACTATGGCAGGCAATATTTTCCAGTGCTAAAAAGGTAACATTTTTTTTGTAGTGCTAGAAATGGGCGTAGACAATGGGATATGCATTCCACCATTGAAACATAAAATGATGGTGTTCTATCACATTTCTGGCAACTAGGGAGCCATGTACCTGATGGGACATGACTCCACAGTGGAGTCACTCCCAGTTGGTGATATCACTCCCTATCATTTTATTTGTACTGTGTATCCAATGGCGCAATGGAAAAAATGAACACATAAAAAGTAATCAATCTTCAACTCACCTATAATGCTTAGGCAAACCGTGTTGCCAATACAACCTTTTAATCATAAAGGTGCATTAGCGACATGTCATAGTGATGTGGAATGTGCTTTTATGTGTCACTTGACACTTGTGGATTTTATGTGTAATGACATGTGATCTAGGGTTTTGCTCATGGTGTCATTTTAGCCTAAAACAAATTACCTTGTAAATGATTAATTAAACCCACTTGACAAGGGATAAGATGGGTCACAATCAAAGAAAATTTGAATTTAGACTTGAGTAGGGTTTTGAAGAGTGATTAGGTGGTCCCAAAGTGTCTTTTCTATGAAAATAACCTACCCATATAATAGTATAACATGTTAGGGACCTAATTTTGACCATGATAGTGCCTAGACAGCCTAAGGGGCCCCTTTGCCAATGCCTTCTTCCACCAATTCGAAAATGGAGTTGTCATATGTGTTCTCTCCCATGTTTCCATTAAGTCAAATATAGCAAACTTAGAGGGAGACAACTTTGTAGGAGGAAGAGGCTTGGTGTTTTTGCCAAAATAGTTAGTGGAAAATCCTTTTTAGGGGGACTTGGACAAACTAGTGGGGTGTTCAACCACTCTCTAAGTTTAGAGACTCTTAGGGATTGAAAGCTTGGAGGGAGCTCTTCTACAACCTTTCATTACCATTTTACAAAGGAATCCATTTTGAAGTTGAATCTTGGTATTGCATTCATGAGTATGTAGGTATGGAGAATGGAATTGTAAGAAAAATGTGTGGTATCATCACCTATAATGTTGTGTTGTGTCATGTTGTGATGAGCATGGAGCTCTTCTATAACCTTTCATTACCATTTTACAAAGGAATCCATTTTGAAGTGGAATCTTGGTATTGCATTCATGATTATGTAGGTATGGAGAATGGAATTGTAAGACAAATGTGTGGTATCATCTTCTATAATGTTGTGTTGTGTGATGTTGTGATGAGCATGGAGTTTGAATTTTCATTGTTCTCTGGTTTTTTTTTGAGTTTCCATGATTTTTTGCATGAGTGTTGTTATGGGTGTGAGGGCTTCACTCATTCTTTGGGAAGGGAAGAGAGGTCTAGGGTGAAGGGCTTAGTTGGGCTTGAAATATAGTTGATAACTTGGAGTATGGGCTCCATTGTATGCCATATTCATTTATATCTTCCTTTGGGGATGATAAGGGAAGGATGGTGTAGAAAGGAAGTTAATGGAGTATGGGCTTAAAGGAAGCTATAACTGTTGGTAGTATGTTTGGAGGATGTTTGTGGAAGCCCCAAAAGGGCATGGAATTTATTGATTTGTGAAAAGACCAAAAAGGGCATAAAATATTGTTTATTGCAAATATGGTATGATATGACAATTCTCCTATTGGAAAGCCCACCATCACCCTATGTGCAAGGTTCCATTGGTGAACCATTGTGAAATACCCTTGGGATGGGATTATTCAAGTGTTGTAATCATGATATTTATGCATTTGTAAGATTGGAATGAAACTTGGTTTGAATCTTGTTTCCCCTACTCGGTGGGTGGTTTCATAGAAGCCTAGGATGGGAGGTGAGCCTCCATGGTTCCTAGTTTTTTGTGTTGTTTGCGGATTTTGTGAAGATGGATTCCTTAGAAGAGATTAGGGGTTCACCCTTGGGCAATGTTGAAGAACCAGGTGTTTGTGATGAGATAAATATAATCCATGTCATCTCATAATGTATTGTGATATAGAGTTTCCATTGTTGTGTTTTTGAAATGTGGAAGGGGATTTACTTCCTATTGTACATTGTGTAGATGTGTAAAGTGTAAATAAAGATTTTCCATATAGTTGGCTTTGCAAGAGAAAGATTGCATTCCTATCATAGTTGAGTAAGAAGAGAAAATACCATTTCATGAAAAAGAAGATCTAATATTGTAGAGACTCCATTTGTATTTGAAGATCATTGGCAAGTATCAAGTATATGTGAACTTGTATTTATTTCAAGCCATGAGATAATATGAAGGAACTATATCTTTTTTAAAATTTTGTATAATATAATGAGTTGAAGGAGAGATATCATTTTAAAATTTTCTTTCATTGAAGAACAAAAGGATTGGAATTAGTAGTTTTCATTGATAGACTCTGTTTGATCTAAATATTTATACTTGATATTGTTCCAAAAGAATTACTTGTAATAAACCTAGACTTAGAATACATTTGATAAATTTCATTGATCTCTACAAATATATTAGTATGTTAGGACAACATAAAAACTATTGCCAAAAATAAGATTAATATTATAGCCATTGAGTAGTGGTTAATAACCAAGTAGAAATTCAACACCAAGAAAATGCATAAGTAAACAAGCCTATTTGTAGAACTTAATTCTCTGAAATTTGTAAGAAGAGTAGTGAAAATCCACTTTCTATTATAGTCTAATATTTCATTCAAAAAGAATATACTAAGAATATTGTGCATAAAATATTAAATTAAACAATATCTTAGCTAAGGGATAAGGATCAACAAATAATCAACACCTAATTCCTAAATATTGGTAAGAAAAGACTCCTATGTGTCAGGTGACACTATTTTACAAAACAACAAACAAAAAACATAAATTTCAAGTCTATGTCAAGTGAAAGATTTATGAAAATCCTAGGTATCTATTCCTTAGACCTAGGTAGTACTAAAGGAAAAACATCACCATTAAGTAACAAAAAATTTAAAAAACAAAAAAAAAAACTTAAATATTGGTCCAAGCGCCTCCTTTTGTTTTGAACCATCTTGGACACATGTGATGAAGTGTAGGGTGGGATGCACTAACATAAGTTAGAATCCCCCTCTCTTAGGCACCATCTTATAATAGGGAGAGTAAACAATTTTTTTTAAAAACATATGCAAGGTTCCCCATCTCACCAATCACCATCAACCTTGGGGAGATTTGTTAAGGCACCTAGGTATTAGCCTTGTCATCAAATTTTTGTGGTTTGAGTTACTCCATCCTTAGTAAAAGGAAAAAGGTGCCTTGAGAAAGGCAGGGGGCGACAGTGTAGACTAGGATGGGAAAGGGGGTAGGTTCTAGGGTGTAGTAGTAGGGAATGGTATTGTATTAGATGGGATAATTAGTGTTGTTTTAGGTTGTATTACTTTATTAAGTCATGTATTAGAAGGGGTATTAGGAAGAAAGGTGGGTAGATATTAGAATATGTTACTTTTAAATGAGATTTGTTAGTAATGTTTTGGGGTTAATTTGGTATATAAATACATGTGTTAGCAGAAACTTAGGATTAAATATTAGGGGTGGTAGACCTTAGGAAGCTAGTAAATTTGGATGTTGTAATTAGTAGTATGGCTATGTTACCCATAAAATAGGGTTATTTTGTAGATAGTTCAATTAGAAGTTAGTGTGTATAAGAAATTGTAGTTAATGTAAGGCTAACAAGATGGAATCTAGTAGCATGTAAGTGGTGAAGTGGTCGGTAGTTGCATTGTGTAATTAGTATAATATAGAAGTATTAGTAAATATAATTGTTAGTGATAATGTTATTAAGTATGAGAGATTTAATAATTAGTAAAAGGATAAGTATGAATAATACCTAGTGTAATAACTAGCAAGTATTCAAGGTTACTAGTAAGCTTTGGTAATAGTTCATTTAGATATATAAAGTTAGAAAATAGGTAGTAAAGTGTTGGAGGTTTAAGTGAAGTTAGATGGAAACAATTGGATGATGAATATTTAATAGAAAAAGGTCATTAATGGACATTAGTGATAATTAGAAGAAATATTTTATTGATTAGTTTGTATTTGAAGGATGAAGTTAGTAAGGGAGGTTGATTGTGTTTAGCATATTTTTGAATGCCTTAGTAAGCATATTAGTTAAAGATAATGTTGATAAGTATAGGACACTTAATATTTTAGTAAAATTATTTATTTAAAAGATAAGATGAAAGTGTGACATGAACTATGTTATGAAATGACAATAGTCATGTAGAAACATAATATTCTTATTTATATTATCGTCGTGATATAACTAATCTATCCACCTATATCAAATACTAAAATTTTATATAACACTAATGATGAAAACATATATACATAGTAGAATGAATATGACTATCTATCATCAATATATAGCTTTAATTAAAATGTGAACCTATATAAGGAATTGATATTCCACATCTATGAATACAACATTTCTTTCAAGTTTGGTAATCGAATTAAAAGTGATATCACTTATCGAAACATGCACAACAAGGTCTTAAGTAAGTTTATTCCCTAGAAATGATTATAATCTAGATCATGTGCCATCACCTGAACTCTAATAAATGATTTATGGTCTCCCGTGAAGGCATATAAGTAGTGATACTAATGTATCGAATGGGAAAATCATCTAGAAATGTCCCCAAATTATTTGATAACCTAGTTGTAATATGTGCATTAACATGTGATATCTTAGGTTTAGTTCCAAGAAAAAAAATTAATTTTGTTTTTGCCTTGTAAAATTTGGACATGATAAATTTGATGTTCAATGTCAAGTATAATTTTCTCTTTCCAAGTTATTGTCAGTTCACTTATAAATTAATGCACAAGCTACAAAAGCTACATTAGATATTGAAAATCTTTAATATCTCCTTAACCATTCAAGGAATACACTTTGCACTATGTCTAGACTCCCTTCTAATGGTTGTATTCATACAACTCAATTTCTTATCTCTTACTAGACGAGTTACTCCATAATTAGTCACTTGTTAACACTTTGCATGCGACAAAGAGGTTACTTTATATCTCCACATAGTAAAAGTTTTGAGTGTGTATTAGAGAAGAGAATACTATAATGACCCAACGCTTAGGATAAAGTGCATTAATCAAGAGACAAATAAAAATGACTTGAATATTTTGATCTTTCGCTCACTTCAAACTTTTACAAATATGTAATAGTGAAATTTTAATTATTTTTGAAACCATCCAATTAATAAGAGTATGTTTAAATCGAAGTCCTTTTAAATTGTACTTTTTAATAATTTGGTATTAACAAAAACGTCCATGGTATACAAATCCAACGAGTGGTTCAATAAAATATACACAATAAGAAAACAATATTTTAGGTTAAATGGATTAAATTTTATGTCAACGAGGCATCAAATAACAAACTCCATATCTTCCCAAGTAAGGTACTTGAGATTGGTAAAGGAATGGAAGCTTTTTTATTTATTTCCGTCATTCAATATATTCCTCTAATTTATACTTTCATTGGTCCTTTATTTTCAACTTTTTCTACACACTATTTTGCTTTTATCCCTCACACACGAGATTTTTGGCAAGCTTTTTGTTCAATGGTGCGGACAGCACATTATTTATTCCCAAGGTGGAAGAAAAGAGGTCCAAGAACATCTTTCTGCTCCCACAAGTCTTTATGTTTCCTCCTTTTCATATTCTAAAGAGAATAGCTTAATTTACAACAAAGAGCTTTCACTTAATCTCTCTACAAACTATTAGTTAACTAATTTTTCAAAAATTGAAAACATTGTTGATTTTAAATTTTAGCATTTGATCTTTATGATTTGCATTGTCATTTGATCTTTATGATCTCCGTGGTTTGTAGTCGAAAATAATAATATTTTGGTTATGATAAGACATGCAAAATATAAAGACAAATATTAAAATCATAATTTAAGGAAATGTGAAATTATAGTAAAATATCATTTGATTTATAATTAGAAATTGTCCATATAATAATTTATTTTATTTTCTTAAGAACATTTATTTAATATAAAAAGGGTATATACTTATGGGACAATTATATGTTGCAGAAATGAAAAATTAAGGGGAAAATATATTCTTAAGTTTGAAAGCAACATTCTAATATAAAAAAATTCTAATAATTTGTTATTATTTTATTAAGAATTTTATTTAAATTTTAAATTTTGAATTAGTTTATTAAAGTTATAAATATAGCATTTTTAAGTTTTTAGTGAAAAGGAAATTAAAAATATGAAAACTATCTAAATTTTACAGATTACAAATAAAAGATTACCTTTTGATATTGTTATCATGCCTATCTTAGTACTACTCCAGTTTGAGCATGCTAAACTATAGAGTTTTCTCCAAGATTAAACCCACTCTGCTTGCGACCCCGTTTGCAAAGCCTTCTCCAAGTGTTATTCCTTATGAACCATTCATTAGAAAGCCCCTTAAGCTCCTTAATTGATAAGTAGGAGATAATTTTTGTAGCAAGTCAAATTGTGATATTGCTATTATGATTTAATTGTGTTTTTTTTTAGTCAAACTCATTTACCCATGTTTTCATGAGTAGTGGTTTACACAAACCCATCTCTCATGACAATGACTAGAACACTTAGCACTAATTGGATCTAGATGATGCTCACAGAGGTGAAGCATAGAGACTTACTAGTAGGTCACCACTCCCAATAGTACTCTATCTCAAGCGTGCTTAACTATGAACTTTTCTCCATAGTTAAACACACTCTGCTCACAACCCCATTTGCAAAACCTTCATCAAGTATTATAACTTATGAACCATTAAGTAGAAAATCCCTAAAGCTCCCCAACTCATAAGTAGGAGATATTTTTATAGAAATTCAAATTGTGATATTGCTATTAAGATTTAATTTTGTAGTTTCTAAGTCAAACTCACTAACCAATATTTCATGAATAGTGGTTTACACAAACCCATGTCTCATGAAAATGAATAGAAGACTTAGCATTGATTGGATCTAGGTGATGCTCATAGAGATAAAGCACCAAGATTTTTTGAGAGGTCACCCATCCTAGAACTACTCCAGCTCAAGAGTGCTTGATTAGAAATTTCTCTCCATGGTTAAACCCACTTTGCATGCAATTCCATTTGCAAAACCTTCACTAAGTATTGTTCCTTATGAACCATTCATTAGAAAGCCCATTAAGTTCCTCAATTGATAGGTAGGAGATATTTTCCATAGCAATTCAAATTGTGATATTGCTATCAAGATTTAACTGTGTATTTTTTGAGTCAAATACATTGACCCACATTTCATGAGTAGCGGTTTACACAAATCCATCTCTCATGAAAATAAATAGAACATTTAGCACACATTGGATCTAGGTGATGCTCAAAGGGGAGAAGCACTTAGACTTTCTAATATGTGACCCATCTTAGTACTACTTCAACTCAAGAATGCTTAACTACAATTTTTTCTCTGAGGTTAAACCCACTCTATTGGCAACCCTATTTGCAAAACCTTCACCAAGTATTGTTCCTTATGAACCATTCATCAGAAATCCCCTTAAGCTCCTTAAGTGATAAGTAGAAGATATTTTCCACAATAAACCAATATGTGATATTGCTATATCAAGATTTAACTGTGTATTTGTTTAGTCAAAATCATTTACCCATGTTTCATGAGTAGTGGTTTAAAGAACTAATCTCTCATAAAAATGAATAGAACACTTAACATTTATTAAATCTAGGTCATGCTCACAAAGGTGAAGCACTGAGACTTCTTAGGAGGTCACATATCCCAATACTACTCCAACTCTATAGAGTTTTCTCCATGGTTAACCCACTCTACTTGCAACCTCATTTTCAAAACCTTCACCAAGTGTTGTGTCTGATGAACCATTCATTAAAAAGCCCATTAACCTTATCAATTGATAAGTAGGAGATATTTTTCCCCAACATGTCAAATTTTGATATTGCTATCATGATTCAACAATGCATTTTTTTAGCCAAACTCATTGATGCATTATTCAAGAGTAGTGGTTCATACAAACCCATATCTGATGAGAATTAATGGAACACATAGCACTCATTGGATCTATGTGATACTCATTAAAGTGAAGAATCAAGATTTTTTATTGAGGTTTAGCTTTAGTTCTAATGTTTAAGATTTTTTAACCTTGTTATATGTTACTATATAGTTAGTAAGAGAAACTATTTTTGTAATCATCATGACTTTTATCTTTATTTATTTTCCTTAAGAGTATGTTTTTCTTTCTAATAGCTTCTAGGCATAGTGTCCTAACATTTGATGTTGAGATCAATAGTTTTAAACCTCTTCCAAAAAATATTGTCAATCCAACCATCCAATAAATTATTTCAAAAGGTTTCTCATGAGAAAAAGACTCAACCAATTGGTATTGTGTTAGTTTTTAACACCTAATTTGGTAGCATAGCTAATTTTTTCTATACAGGTGTCTATTTTTGGATCTTGTGTACAAACAGATTACTTATAGAATGTGCTTCCTATCTAGAAAATATTTATATGTGTCTAGATGTAAGAGAATTGATGTTATGTAAGAAATCTTATATAAACCAACTGCATATTATCATTATTATTTTCTTCTAGGATTTTAATAACATTATATTCATCATATGGGTATTATAGTTTCCAGTAAAGGCTCTATTATAACCATAAAATTCATACTCTAGTCAAGAAATTTTGGTTTTCTAAGAGATACCAACAAGATCATGACTTTTACAAATGTTAATCATTCAAGGCTTAGTGTCAAACATAAAAGGGATACATGTGTTGAGCACACATGAAGCCTAGGAGTGTTAATCAGACTAACAATCTTAATTTCTTTTAATAGAAAAATAAGAAACTAAAGGATATCTACAAGATCATGGTCAACCAAACTATGGCCTTAAGTGTTAGTGAAAAACTAGCAAATTAGGGTTATGTTGACTTGACACATAATTTTAAAGTAGTTATGGCCTTCATATCAAAATTTTGTAAGAAAAGAATCTATCAGAAATTGGATGTAATTTCTAAGCTATGAGGCCTTATCTAGAGAAAAAATAATTTGATTTGTCAAAATATTGGATTTTAATGCAGTACTACAAAAAATTTAGGGCAAAAAGAAAAAGTAGGTGTATGTTTGACCACCTTAATCAAAATCAAATGATAATATTTTTTAGTATAATTATAGATTAGAAAAGTAGAATCATGGCCAAATATGATATATATTTTCGGGTATTTTTATTCCAAATAAAAAATTAAATATGAATTTTCTACTATAACTTTTCCATAATAAAAAAACTCCTCTATTTGACCACCTTAACTAATTGAAAACTTTACCAAACTTTTTTTTTTCCTTATACTAGGCGAAGCATAGAATGTGACACAACTTTTGGATTTCAAAAATGTTATACCATTTGAAAGTTATAACTAATTTTCAATCAGTATGTCAATCAACACTTTACAAACATCTTCATTAAAAATTAACTAATAAATATTTATCGAACTCAAAATTTGATAGCAATTATGTTGATGGAATCCTGAGAGTGTTATAAAAAGACCCTTTTGTTTCATTGAATTTCGATGAAAATAATATCGTCAAATGGCTACTTGAAGTCTGAATCTCAATGAAACCTCTCTCAAACATGGTTTTTGAGTTGACCAAATAGGTTTGGTAAATACCAAGCCTAATGGGGTACCCAATAATAGATCATGTACCTAAACTGAAATTGGTTACTTGAAAAGTGGCTGCTAAAATTCTTTCAAACATTCATAGCCCAACAAGAATTTTGGAAATTTTGTAGGGAAACCACCCAAATCTTGGAGGGAAACCAAAATCTAGGAAGTGTGGGCATTATTATTATTAACTATTATTATTATATATGATTATGATTATGATTATTATTAAATATAATATAGTAATGTATATAATTATTATTATGATTAATAGTATTAGAAATAATGTAATAATAAATATGATTATTATTCTTATATAATCTAGTAATATATTATTATTATTATATTAAAATATATAGTATTATATTATTATTATTATTAAATATCAAGTTATCATGAAATGCATCAAAAGGGATCATAGGATAACCTATGACCCCTTTTGATCCATTCAAACCAACCAAATAGGTCCCTAGGGGCCCTAGGGGCCCTAGGGACATATGATGTCATCAAATGTGTCAAAAGGGGTTATAGGATAACCTATGACCCCTTTTGATGCATTTGAACAAACCAAATATGTCCTTAGGGGTCCTAGGGCTCCTAGGGACATATGTTGTCATGAAATGCATTGAAATGGGTCATAAGATAACCTATGATCCCTTTCGATGCATTTGAACCAATAATATAGGTCCCTAGGGGTCATAGGTCCCCTAGGGACATATGTTATCATGCAATCCATCAGAAGGGGTCATAGGTTAACCTGTAACCCCTTTCGACACATTCGAACCAACCAAATAGGTCCCTAGGGCTCCTAGGGACAATGTTGTCATGAAGTACCCCCTTTCGATGCATTTGATCGATTCATAATTAATATCTTATTAAATATGATAATAATAATCATATATATATATATTAATATATTATATTTAATAATAATAGTAAAATATCATAATAATATAATAAAATAATAATAACAATAATATTCATTATAATAATTATATAAAAATATTATATTTAATTAAATATTAATATATAATAATGTACAAATTTGTTCACATTTTCCATGCTTGCCAAATTTTGACTTCCATCCAAAATTTGGGCATCCATTTTGGGTACCCAATATGGGATTGGGTACCAAAAGCAATGACATGCTTTTCCAAAATATTATGTCACTGTAGACCGAACAATCAAGTTTTTTGGGGGCCATTTTCATAGATTTGGAGAAGAATGATTTCTTGGGGGCCATACAATCAAAAAAGGTTCTATAATGTATGGTTAGGTTCCCAATATTCTTTTATTAATGGGGAGCAATAGTTGTTGAAAGGCTAAGTGCAAAAATTGTTGGAAATATTCAAGACTATGCTATGTTACTTAGAGGGAAGGGGTGAATCAGTAAATTTTAACAATTTCAATCCAATAAATCATTTAGCACTTAATTCATCACATCTGATCAAATTATAGGCATGAGAAATTCAAAACATGAAAGCATCCATAACACTTGAACACAAAGATCTGGTGACCTAGAAACCTTCCAAATAGAAAGAAAAATTGGGTTGGGGATGATACTCACAAACTTTAGTACTATAGCATAAAGTTGGCCTATTAAAGTTCACATTGATCACTTTTGATGATCTGCCCTATTAGGAGCAAATAAGACTACTAGGTTCACCTTGTGAGAGGATTTACAAACACAAATTGAAGTATGCACTCAGTAAAGAGATCTCTAGAAGTTTGTTAGGCCTACCTTATTAGAGGATTTTGACTAGTTCACCTATTAAGATGAAGCAGTAGGTCTTTGATTTGCAACTAAGCTTGCTGATAGAGATTCCTTAGTCTATTGATCACCTTTCTCTGATAGATATGTCTCTATTGCTCCTTATACTGATATGGCCTTTATAATTCTTTATCTACTGCTATCATAATTTGAACTTTTTTTGTTCAAAATGCATATGCTTACATTCACATTCTCTCTCTTACTTACACACACTTGATATGATACAATACATTACATATATATACCAATCCAAATTACAAAACTACAAAGTTGGCCATGACACAAGTTAACACAAATATTACAAAGTTGGCCCACATGAAGATACTCAGGTTTTGATACTCGGTATCCATTGTCACTACTTGGCATCATCATGTTCTTGGTAGATGTAGAAGCTCGGTCCATATTGATCACTTTTAAGTAGTCTTGAACTTAGTTTGCATTGGTGACTCAGTAGATATTATGTAACTTGGCAAACACTAAATCACTTAGTTACCAAGGAGTAGCTCGATTAAACTAGCTTCACATCACCTGAACTAAGAACTTGATAGACACTACAATGCTTAGTAACCACTGATAAACTTGGTATACACTAAAATGTACATTTTGAACTACAGAACTTCACACTAACTGAATTTTCTTAGTAACCACTGAGATTAGTCCAAAAGACTAGGTAGCAACTATAAAGCTTGGTGGCTATTGAATTACATGGAAAACACTATTAAATATTCAATGAGCTCAGTAGTTATACTGAATTAGAATAAGTGTGTGTCACTAATAACAAATTTGACTGATATGTCAACAATATTCCCTTTTGGCATTAGTGACAAAAACACTTATTAGCCCAAAAATTGAATACCTTGTATTCATCACCATGTGATACTAGCTCGATATATTTTTGATATTTTATAAAATTGATCTCTATAAGGTATATATAGAGAAGTTCTCCACCATAGCATATTTCTCCCCCATACTATGTGTTCCTTTATGTACATGTATCTTTTCTCCCATATCATAACATATTGCCCCCTATAACTCTTCTTCCCCTTTTTGATAGTAATGCCAATGATTTATTGTAATATATTTACATGGAGACACCAAAATGAGATAATAATTTAGAGTTTACCTTGAGGGTGATTGCCAAGGCTTTATCCCAGTTCTCTTGTAGGACCTTGCATGTATGAATTGCAATTTGCATTTCTACTGATAATTCAATCATGCGATGTGCAGAAGAGAAGTTGTTATCATGGATCAGAGTCTTTGAATGTACAATATGTTTCTACATAATATCCATGGTTGGAAGGATCATATTTTGTATACCAACTAATGTTGAATGGATCCTTGCTTCTTCTGTTAACAATTCAGCTTGCAAGTTTGACAAAAATTTGATCTTCTTGAAATGTGCAGAGCTTGAACTAGGGTCAACTTACAGCTATTGAGCACTTGCTTTAAGATCTATATTAATTTTGTACAATTTATCCTTTACTTCTTTTGTATACTCAGTGACATCACATAGTTTTGCAAAAAGTGATGACACATTTGAATATGACGCCTTAGGATTGACCAAAATTGTTGAAAGATCAACTTGATAAATAGCTATTTGTTGAGCAATGTGCTCCAACACTTTATTGTTGAATTTCTTTTCAGACTTTCCAACCAACATTTCTTGACCTTCGATATCCTTATTGAATTTTTGGACTGCCTCTTCAAGCTGAAAAAAAATAGGTTGAGAAGAATAAACCTCAATTCCAATTGCCTCAGACAAAATATTCTTGGCATCATCTATAATCTTATACTCTTTGTCTCTCTCTTCTCTCAATCTTTGTTGTTTGGCCTTTTTCTCGAGGAGTTCACCAAATATGTGCATTTGGTCTATAGAAAGATTGTAGATATCCCATTTGGGAATTTCTATTTCCTCAGCCGAATCTATATCTTCCTCTATCTCCTTTCCTTTCAAAATTTTTGTAATTAGTTGAACCTTAGGCTCAACCATCCTTGCACTTATTGCTTTTATACCAAAAATAGAAACAATAGTGGACATACTTAGGCTTGCGATAAAAACTAACATTGTACTAATAGATGGAATTGTTAGGATAGATCACGGACAGAAATAAAAACTACATGCAAATATAACCAATAACAGAAAATAATAGAACACACAGAAATGAACACAAGGCACCAAGATTTAATGTGGTTCACCCAATCCCTAGGCTACATCCACCAAATAGCAAGTTCGGTCTTATTACAATCTAGTGATTACAACCTGATTACAATCTGTAATCCCTTACAGCTCAATACTGCCACAAGAACCAATTTCGTATCACAACATTATGAAAAATACCCAACCCTAAGCCCTTTTATATAAGTATTAAATCGCTTTAGGGTTATAACATGTCGGCCATATGTTGGCCATAATATGTCGGCTACCATGTTGGCTACTGCCCAAATTTTTTTTATGAAGTATGTACAGTACTTTCCTGATCAGTCACCACAATCTAACAATCTCCCACTTGGGGACTGATCAGGCTCCACACTAAACAACAATCTCCCACTTGGAGACTAATCCTGTAGCAATACCACTACCACATGGGGCTCCCACTGGATCAAACCATCTTGGACTCTACTGTTCTTTTATTCATGTTCAGTCTAAAAGACCAACCGAAACTGAAGAGGAGTTCAGCTTCTCCCTTGTTACAACCTTTGTCAATATATCTGCTGGATTGTCATTGGTATGTATCTTCTCCATCTTTAACTGTCCATCCTCCAAAACTGATTGAATGAAGTGGTACCGCAACTGTATGTGTTTGGTCTTAGAATGCAGAGCTGAATTCTTAGCAAGATGAATGGCACTCTGACTATCTGTGAACAAATAATTATCCTTTTGAGGATGTCCCAATTCTTCCAAGAAGAACTGAAGCCATATCATCTCTTTGGCTGCCTCTGTAGCAACAACATACTCTGCCTCTGTAGTGGAGAGAGCATTAATCTTCTGTAACCTAGAAACCCAGCTCACGGCTGCCCCACCAATAGTAAAGACATAACTTGTAGTACTCCGCCTGGTATCAATATCTCCAGCCAAATCCGAGTCAACATAGCCCTGTAAATCAGTAGTAGAGCCCCCAAAGTGTAAACATTTATTGGATGTTCCTCTCAAATATCTGAGAATCCACTTGACAGCATTCCAATGCTCAAATCCTGGATGACTCATATACCTGCTAACGACTCCCATTACATGTGCAATATCTGGCCTAGTGCATACCATAGCATACATCAAACTTCCTACAACTGAAGCATAGGGTACCTTAGACATCTTATTCTCCTCTTCCTGTGTCTTGGGACACATCTCTTTAGTCAATTTCAAATGACCAGGTAAAGGTGTGCTGACAGCTTTAGCATTCTCCATAGAGAAATGGTGCAACACCTTCTCAACATAATCAGCTTGAGATAGCGTCAATGTTCTACTCTTCCTATCTCTACAAATCTTCATACCAAGGATTTTTTTTGCTGCCTTCAAATCCTTCATAGCAAATGCATGTGCTAATTGGCGTTTCAGCCCCTTAATATGATCCATGTTAGACCCAGCTACAAGCATATCATCAACATATAAACATAAAATAATGTAGCTATCATCATCCAACTTCTTAAAATAAACACAGTAATTTGAATGACACCTATTATATCCATGCTCATGCATAAAACTATCAAATTTCAGATACCATTGCCAAGGTGCTTGCTTCAAGCCATATAAACTTTTCTTCAATTTGCACACTAAGTTCTCCTTACCTTTGACCTCAAAAGCCTGTGGCTGAGCCATATATATTTCTTCATCCAAATCACCATGAAGAAAGGATGTTTTAACATCCATCTTCTCTAAATGCAAATCTTCAGTAGCCACAAGACTTAAAACAGTACGAATAGAAGTCATTTTAACAACAGGAGAAAATATCTCATCAAAATCAATTCCCTTTTTCTATGCAAATCCTTTTACAACTAACCTGACCTTAAATCTTTTCTTACCTCCTTCCTCTTCTTTCAACCTGTAAACCCATTTATTCTTTAAATCCTTTTTACCTGCAGGCAACTTGCACAAATCCCATGTCTTATTTTTCAGCAAAGAGTCCATTTCATCTTTCATTGCAGACTCCCACTGAATCTTAGTATCCACCTACACAGCTTCATCATAACTTTCAGGTTCACTAGCATCAGTAAGTAAAATAGAATACAAAGAGGAAGAAAACCTTTGTGGAGGTCTAATTTGCCTTGTTGACTATCTAACATTCACTGGTGTGTGTGGTATTTGTTGTTGCAGTTGTTGCACATCATGAGGAATGGTTGGAACATCAGCTTTTGGAGTATCATCTAGAACTACATAATCATCTTCTTTCTTCTCATGTTGCTGCAATAGATCTTTGTACAACACTTTCTCATTGAATATGACATCCCGACTTCTAATAATTTTAATATTTTCAAAATACCAAAGCCTATAACCAAATTCATTAATGCCATATCCAAAAAAGACACATTTCTTTGATTTAGCTTCGAGCTTGGTTCTATTTTCAGAGTCTATATGAGCAAAAGCTTCACAACCGAAGGTCTTGAGAAAAGAATAACTCACCTTCTTACCAGTCCATGCTTCCTCTGGAATACCACAGCCCAAAGGAGTAGAGGGACCTCTATTAATCAAATATAATACAGTATTGATAGCCTCTTCCCACATGTGTAAGGGCAACCTAGCATGCAACCTCATGCTCCTTGCGCACTCCATTATAGTCATGTTCATGCGTTCAACCACTCCATTTTCCTGTGGAGTCCTTGGAATATTTTTTTGTCTACGAATACCATTAGTGGAGCAATAATCTTCAAATTCATGACTGCAATACTCACCACCATTATCAAATCTGAGACATTTTAATTTCTTACCAGTCTCATTTTCAACCAAGCATTTCCATTTCTTAAAAATTTGAAATACATCAGATTTTTGTCTAAGGAAATAAACCCATACTTTTCTAGTTGCGTCATCAATAAATGTAACATAATAATGAGAGCCACCAAGGGAAGATACATGGGCTGGTCCCCATACATCTGTATTGACAAGCTCTAATTTCTCCTTTTTGTCTTCCCTGTCTTTACAAAACTCACTCTCTTTTGTTTTCCATACACACAACTTTCACAGAAATCCATATTCACACATTTTAGACCTGGTAAAGCTTTCCTTGAATGAAGTACTTTCACACCTTTCTCACTCATGTGCCCAAGTCTATTGTGCCACAACGCTGTATCAGAATCTACAGTAGCTATTTGTTCTCCCTGCTCAACTGCAGTAATTGTTCCTGAATATTCATTTTTCTCTGAAACAATCAAAGTAGAAGGAACAATATGACCTGTACAAAGATATAAGGTGCCTACTTTCATACCTTTTGCTACTACAAGGGAACCTTTTGAAACCTTCCAATTTTTATCATTAAAAGTAACTACACAACCCTCATCACCGAGTTGCCCTGCTGAAATTAAATTTCTACTTAGTTTTGGAACATGTCTTACCTCATGTAGTAGCCAATGATTCCCATTCTGCAACTTAATCTTAATTTTTCCCTTTCCAACAATCTGACAGGGTTCATTATCCCCCAAATAAACAAGCCCAAAATCCCCTTGGACATAATCAATGAAATAACCTCTATGAGGTGTAGCATGAAATGAAGCACCAGAATCTAAAACCCATGAATCATCAACACTCTCTAAAGACAGAAGCAAAGCATCCTCTTCAGATTTGTTACTTACCACATTTGCCTCCTTGTCTCCATCTGATTTATCTCCTTCATTTTTCTTTCGATTCCAACAATCTTTCTTTTTGTGCCCTGGTTTCCCACAGTACCAGCAATCATTTGGTCCTCTCGATTGAGACCTCCTCCCCTTTGACTTTCCTCTTGATTTTCCATGATTTCTAGAGTTACTTCCTCTTTCAGTCGTTCTGCCCCTGCTTTGTGCATTTAAAGCACTTCCTGATGTAGAACCACCTGAGGATTTTCTATGAGTTTCCTCACTTAAAATAACACCGATCAAATTATCATATTTTAGGGTACTAAATCCAAGAACAGAATTACTCACCGCCATTACCAAGCCATTCCAGCTTTCAAGAAAAGAACACAAAATCAAGAGAGCCCTAATTTCTTCATCAAAATTGATACCCACAAAAGATAATTGACTAGTAATAGTATTAAACTCATTTAAATGATCTACAACAGATCCACCTTCTTCCATTTTCATATTAAATAAACGCTTCATGAGAAATACCTTATTTGAAGTGGAGGGCTTTTCATATAGTGTCGCTAGGGTTTTCATCAAATCTTCTGTCGTCTTTGCTTTTTTAATATTAAATGCCACCGATGGTGCCAAGCATAACTGAATGCTTCTGAGTGCCTTTCTGTCCTAGTTCCCTAATTCTTGGCTTTTCCTTCCAATGACTTCCATAAATCCTTCTGATATAAATAGTCTTCCATTTGTATCTTCCATAACTGGAAGTTCTGCCCATTAAACCTATCAACCCTCAACTTACCCTCATCTGCCATCGCTCCCACTCAATTTTGAGACTCCCACTTAATCGTGAGACTTTCCTACAGAGGATAACTGAAAGACAACCTTGCTCTGATACCACTTGTTAGGATAAATCACAGACAGAAATAAAAACTACATGCAAATATAACCAATAAAAGAAAATAATAGAACACACAGAAATGAACACAAGGCACCAAGATTTAATGTGGTTCACCCAATCCCTGGGCTACGTCCACCAAATAGAAAGTTCAGTCTTATTACAATCCAGTGATTACAACCTAATTACAATCCGTAATCCCTTACAGCTCAATACTGCCGCAAGAACCAATTTCGTATCACAACATTATGAAAAATACCCAACCCTAAGCCCTTTTATACAATTATTAAACCGCTTTAGGGTTATAACATGTCGGCCATATGTCGGCCATAATATGTCGACTACCATGTCGGCTACTGCCTAAATTTTTTTTATGAAGTATGTACAGTACTTTCCTGATCAGTCACCACAATCTAATAGGAATACTTACAGAAATACTTGAAGAATCCAAAATTGATGAAGTCAAAATTGTAGAATCCAAAACTAAAGTAGACAAAACTGGAGAGCTTACCATGGATGTACTCAAAACTAAAGAAGTCAAAATTGGAGAGGTGAAGATTTAAGAACTCAACTTGGTAGATGAAGAAGGAGTCTGCAGCTCGGTGGATGAAGTTGAAGTCACTTTTTTCAATGATATACTAAGCTAAGTTTGTCAAAGGAGTGATTGGATATTTGATGTATCAGTAGTAGTCACAACCAAACTTGCTAAAGTTGTTTCCATAATTTATGTAGTTAATGGTTTTCTTAGGGAGTGAGGAAGTGAGGCAATGACTATAGTAGCTATCATGACTGGGTTAGTCTCCTAATCATCTTGCTTATCTTCCTCGGTAGCTTCTGGACCTTGATCCTCTTTATCTTCTTCATTATCAAAATGAGTCACTTCTTCAACATTTTCTTCCTCATCTTTCTCCATATCTTCTTCTTCATCAAAATCCTTTACTTTTATTGGAAATTCACTTGGTTTATGAAGTTGATAAATATTTTTCCAAGTGTTTGTAGCATTTCTAACAACATGCTCTATGTCCGTAATCAAAACTAAACAAGTATTAAACCTTAGAGTCAGTTTTTTCTTCATTTTCTTTAATGTCTCTTTAACCTCAACATCTAATAAGCTTTTTAGTAACTACCTCAAGTTTTTTGCATAAATATCTTTAACTGTTTGCATGGAAAAATCTCATCTTGGCTTTATTTTCTCTAGTAGTCCACTAGAGACTTGAGAGGTGATCTGGTCTGGTGAGTACTTCCTTTTACCCATTTTTCTTAGTACCAGTTCTTTAACTTGCCTATGCTCTACCTCTATCTTGATCTCATATTTCAATGTTTTAAAATTTGTTATTTCACCTCCTTCTTCCAATTGTTTCAACTTTTCTTGGAAGGTGGGTGGAGGTCTATTGAGTACAATGTCACTTCCTTTCTTTTGTGACCTCCTTGTGAAAACTGTAGTGGATGTCTTTGCAGGCTTGGTGATGATCACCTTGCCCCTCTTCTTCAGGGGTTCTTCTTTTCTTAAATTCTTCCTCATCCTCTACCTATTACTCATCCTCACCTTTTCTCTCAGTTAACAAGAGATTTGCACTTGATTTTAGTTTGGCTATCCTTCTCTTCCCATTGTTAACTGCCTATGGGAGCTTTATCTCTAGCTCTATCCTAGACTTAGCTTCATCATAAGTACCAAAATAAGGGGCCTTGGGATCAACATGCTCATTGACAAGGGCTTCAATTATATCCTTGGTCTCATCAATATTCACCTCATATCCAAGAGGTTTCACCCACACAACTCTAGGTTTGACTACCTGGATATATACCTTGTCACAATCCACCATGAAGCATAGATCATCCTTGTAGTCTTCAACTTACTTCTTTGGAATTATGAACCTATTGTTCAATTTATCTTTGAACACATCAAAGTAGTTATCCATGATGCTACCATAGTTCTCACCCATTTCTGTAATATATTCATTTATTTGGTATAATATAGGCACATCTTTTCTCCAGACTATAGTGCCTTTGGAAGGGAAGAACTTCTAGACATAAAAGAATAAACAGGTTAATAGTGAACCAAATTTGCACGGGTTGTTCTTTGAAGTTCTAATACCTCCCATATTCTTGTTGAATTGCCTCAACAATAACTTGGCAAGGTCATAAGATAAGTTGTTCTTGACCACTTTATGTGCCAAATCTACAGCTTCACATGATATGCTATTAAGATGGCTTAAATTGTATATCTTATGAACAATAACATGAATTCCAAATTTCAACTCTACATCTATGACATTGCTTATTTTCATGCCTCTGCCATCCCACTTGGCTTGGGTTTTCTTTTCGAACTCATCTTGACCTAGGGTTTTAGTTGTTCTGGCTTTGGCGAGCATGGGAAGGCTAGTGATTCGATGAATCATTTTCTTGGTTATCAAAATTGGTTTCTCTAACCATAATTGTCCATTATTCACTAGCTAAGAATATACCTAATCCATTTGATTTGAAATTCATGGGGCCTTATGGGGAATATGTGTTAATCATTTTTCTTCCAAATGTTGATGCTTGGGTTTCAGGGTTCCACCAACACATAATTGACCTAGGGCATCATCCATCTCCAGAGTGCCAATTTTTTGAATTGCACATTTAAAATGAGTTCAAATATTTTTAATAAGAAGTACCTTAGGAGGGATTTGAGATTGAGCTTCTCTTGGGTCTAGGGTTTTAGCAACAACATGTACAAGCTTAACATCTGGTGCTTTCCACTCAACTCCTCGAATTAACATGTTGAAACCTTTCTTGACCTTGCTACTGCTAGATGCCATTTTCATTTCTTAGCTTGACAAAACTTTGAAAATCTTTTGTAGGAAATTTTTTCAAGTCACTTGATCACACAAAAAATAGCTCTTTACAATATCACTCAAAAATTCATGGTAGGAAATGAGTTTGATTCCATGCCTTTTGTTAAAATTTCACCATTAATGCTTGGTATGAAGGTAAAAAAGTTGGCATTAAGCTTGAGAGTCTATCATCCAGTACTTTGTATTGGTCACTTGATGATGTCTTTGTGACTTGGTAACCATAAGTGCCTTGTTACTCCCGACCTTGCTCAGTAGAGTCTATGACCTGACCTTAGTCAGTAGAGAAGGTAACTCTGTAATAGCTAATATTGATCTTTCTCGATGATCCCTTTGTATCTTGTATATGGATTTGGATCTTTGTCACCTTTCAACTGGAACTAATTTAGATGTCTTCTTTGGTAACCTGGTTAAAGTTCTTCCTTGAGAACTTAATTAGAAATGGTAGAGTCACCCAATTCTTGAATGACTTTACCATCATTACTCAAACTAGTATCCTTGGTAGACTTAGGAATCCATTGCTATCTCATCTACTTTTAGATGTTATCACCCTTTGCTTTCTTCTTGTCTTCAATTTTACCAATGTTCATACAATTCTTGGAAATATGATCAAGTTTTGTACAAATGAAATATCTTTTAGTGGTATCTCTTTTCCTCATATT
The DNA here is from genome assembly GCA_028749045.1 of Cupressus sempervirens. NCBI lineage: Eukaryota > Viridiplantae > Streptophyta > Pinopsida > Cupressales > Cupressaceae > Cupressus > Cupressus sempervirens. The sequence continues at coordinate 845,021,853 of CM053785.1, read as the reverse complement.
ATGTTTAACACAATTCATACCAATGTGTCCAAATTCTCTACAATAATGACATCTGCACTAGGTATTGTTATCCAAATCAAATATTGCTTTCACAATTTTTCCTGTAGGATTCAATGTCTTTGTTTTGCATTCTAATGCCTTGTGTCCATGTTTCTTACATTTATGATAGTTGCCTTAAAATCTTGGTTTCTCTTTGCATTCATTAGCCTTGTGACCATGCTGATTGCAATTGTAGCATTTTCCATTGAATTTTTCTTTTCCATTACTCCAACATTTTTTTGATGTATGACCTATCTTACCATAGTGATTACAAGTAGGTCTTTAATTCTTTTGAGCACATTGTTTGGAGGATTCACCTTCTTCTTTGTATCCAATTCCTACTTTTCATTTTTTCCTATAGAGGTTTTGCTCATTCAGTTGATCCATGTTTGCTTGAGATTTTATCATTCTTTCATTGATTTGATTCTTAGTGTTTAGGTCATTTCTCAATCTTTCATTGATTTGTATTTCAACTCTCAGCTCATTTTATATTCTTTCATTGATTTTTGTTTCAAAATTTAGATCATTCCTCATTCTTTCATTTTAAAATCTTGAGCTCATGATTTCCTCATTTGCATTGGAGAGTTGATCAATAAGGTCTACTTTCTAAAGGGATTGGTTCTAGATTTCATTTTCCCTTCCATCCATCTCTTCTTTTATCTTGTTTCTCTATTCCAAAACTTCACATAGCCTTACTGGGTACATTTCTTATTCTCATTTCAACTTTCTTACTTCTTGTAGGGAAATATTCTTCTCAAGGAATTCTTTGATTGCATCATTTTCTTCATCTGAGCTACTTGAAGGGTGAAATTTTTCAATTCTTTCTTCAATGTAAAGATGATCATTCATTTGATTTGCAAGTTCCTTTCTTCATTTTAGGGATTGGGAGAGTTGCTCCTTAACTTTCTTGAGTTGGACAATGGCCATTTCCAAATCCAACTTTTCATTGTCAATAGCTTTATCAAATTTGAATATTCCATATCCTTGATCTTTTCTCAAGTTATAAAACTTTCTCCTAAGAACCACAATGCTTTGATACCAATTGTTGAAAATATTCAAGACTATGCTAAGTTACTAAGAGGGGAGGGGTGAATCAATAACTTTTAACAATTTCAATCCAATAAATCAATTAGCACTTAATTCATCACATCTAATCTAATTGCATGCATGAGAAACTTAAAACATGAAAGCATCCATAACACTTGAGCACAAAGATTTGGTGACCTCGAAACCTTCCAAATGGAAAGTAAAACTGGGGTTTAAGGGTTACATTGATCACTTCTGATGATCTTCCCTATTAGGAGCAAATAGGACTTCTAGGTCCTCCTTGTGAGAGGATTAACAAACACATAATGAAGTATACACTCAGTAAAGAGATTTATAGTGGACTATTAGGTCTACCTTGTTAGAAGATTTTGACTAGTTCACCTATTAGGATGAAGCTGTAGATCTTTGATTTGTAACTGAGTTAGTTGATAGAGTTTCCTTAGTGTATTGATCACCTTTTTATGATAGATATGTCTCTATTGCTCCTTATACTAGTATGGCCTTTATAATTTTTTCTCTACTGCTATCATAATTTGAACTTTTTTCATTCACAATAGATATGCTCACATTCGCATTCTCACTCTTACTTACACACACTCAATATGATATAATACATTACGTATATATACCAATCCAAATTACAAAATTACAAAGTTAGCAATGACACAAGTTAACACAAATATTACAGAGTCAGTCCACATGAAGATACTCGAGCTTTGAAGACTGACTTAGTGAGGTTCTGATACTCGGCATCCACTTTCACTTCTTGGCATCATCATGCTCTTGGTAGACATAGAAGCTTGATCTCTACTAATCACTTTCAAGTAGTCCTGAAATTGATCTACACTAGTGACTCGGTATATTGTGCAACTTGGTGAACACTGAATCACTTGGTTACCAGGGAGTAGCTTGGTTAACACTGGCTTTGCATCACCTGAACTGAAAACTCAGTAGATATTGCAATGCTTGGTAACCACTTACTTCACATCACATGAACTTTGAACTTGATAGCCACTAATAAACTTGGTATACACTGAAATGCACAGTTTGAATTGTTGAACTTCACAATGACTAAATCTACTCGGTAACCATTGAGATTAGTCCAAAAGACTCAATAGTAACTGTAAAGCTTGGTGGCTACTGAGTTACATGGTAAACACTATAAATTTTTCAGAGCTTGGTAGTTGTATAGAGTCTAAATAAGTGTGTGTCACTAATAAAAAATTTGACTAATATGTTAACAAAAGGAAAGTATTGAATGAAGACATTGCAACATATAGGGAAATGGACAAGATAAATCATTGAAGGAAGAGACAAGGTATTTTAAATGTGAGTCAAGTTGATGATGTATTGATCAAAGGTGAAATCATAGAGTTAGATAATGAATATGTACAGTTGGGGAATGCAAATGTACCAATTGATAATGATAATGTTGGGATTGAAAATTTAGAGAGTGAAATTTTACTAGTTTATAATGTAAATTGCATGATTGACCATGTTAAAAATGACAATGCATAAGAACATTACATATCTCCTAACTATAATTGACATGAAGGTTCTAGAATGCCAAAATGGATGATTGAAATTAATAAAATGATTATTTCAAATTTTGAAGGGAAAAAATCCCAAAGAACCATTTGGTTATGGGCTTGAAGACTATATAAGATGTTTTTCGACAACAAGATAGTGGTGGAGCAAAGTCAACTTTTTATGCACTTATTAAAGATGCAAAATATAAGACCTATGCTTTCCAAATTGAAGATTCATGTAAATAAAAAATTGAAAAGAAATGTCATTATTTTGAAGAATCTTTTTAGTGCTCTCAATAGCTTTGGGAAAAATAGCAAGGAGAAGGATAAGAGAGTTTCTCAAAGGGTTATTACAACTTCTTTGGCAAGTCATCATTTAAGAAAGCATAGATATATGAGTCAAACTTGTATTGGCTTGAACATAAATGTACTACTTTGAGAAGAGTACTTAGTAGATAATAGAGAATTGATGATCCTCTTCAAAATGAAACATAGGCTTTTGGTGGTAGACTTCCATGTTTTGATAAGAAGCTATTTGATGATGTGAAGGAAGAAATTACATAGTTTTGACACTCTTACTCAAGAGTATCAATCAATGGTAGAGGCATGTTAAAGTTGAGAAGTGGGATCAGAGAGCACACACCACATCCTAAACATTATTTGAAGGTAAGTCAAACTATATTCAAAAAATTTAGAGAGAGTCATCTAGGTTTGCATATATCACAAAAGGCTTTTGAATATTTGAAGCCATTTTATTGTGTGCCATTTAAACTTTGAAATACATGTTGTTGCAAATATCATGTCAATTTTTGTATGCACCATGAACTATTATGCTCCATCAATTCTACTTTGCATAGTAAATTCTTTTTAAAGAATTGTGGTACTAGTGGGCTTCCAAAATCGCCAAGAGACTTTCTAGATCAATTTTTATGTCATAGAGTTAATGGTTGTTTCTTTTTAAAAAATGCTTGCTTAAATGAGAAGTGTTCAGAATGTGTAGCTAATCCAAGTTTGACACATATTTTCATAAGGAGTGTGAACAAGATCTTATGTAGACAAAAAAAAAAAAAAAAATGGTATATGAAATGGTGAAATACAAATTGAAGAGTGGGGGTGAGGACTCTAGATGTGAATTGGTTGCAAAAGAAATAAGTGTGGTTAGTTTTATTTTAGATTTCATGACAAATATTTTCTACAAGTATGCAAGACATAGTCATAGGTCTCAATGGTTGGATCAACAATTTAGAATGTGTAAGGATATTTTTCTCATTGGCACTATTATATTAGTTGTTCACTTTGCTAAGAACTACACATTGTAGCCACAAAATGAGACACAATCTCAGTATTACAATTCCATTTAGATTGTTGTTTTTGTCCACATAACATATAGACATGCCCCTGATAGTGTGGAATATAATTGGAAGATTATTAGAGAGTAACATTTTATATGAGTGATGATAGATCTCACTCTCAAAAGTTTGTGCAACATTGTTTCAAGAATTATTTTGATTTCTTATAGGAGCATGGCATTGCTATGGATAGACATGTCATTTAGTCAGATAGTTGCATAGGTCAATTCAATAATGCTCACATGTTTTATTGGTTTTTTAGGATGCATGTAGAGTGGGGGGTTCCTTATATTTGGAGTCTTTTTTAGTCTAGCCATGGGAAATGGAACATGATGGAGTAGGGGCATGTGTGAAGAGAACTCTAGTTAAGGAGCAATTGAAGATTTTGGTAGTAGAGCTTCTTGATGCTCATAGCATTGTTGATTGGTGTAGTTCAACATTATCATAGTGGGGACTCTTGATTTAGTAGTACATAGGTTCTTTTGGTTGGTTGAGGAAGGGTCCATAGGTGATAGATCAAATTATACTATAATGAGAGACTCATCAAAAATTCATTCATTCTAGAGCTCTAATTGTAGTACATGGACCATTTGGACATGACAACTATCTTTCTTTTGTCCTAGTTGTTTTCAATGTGATTGGGATCACTGTGAGTAGAGTGAATGGGTGGACACAAGGGCTCTGCATTATCTTACTCCATTTTCTATCATATCCTCTATCATAAATGATGACATGGAAAGTTCATTTGAGCATAACCATCTACCAGATCTTCTTTAGCTAGGACATGCCTTTGCATTGGTTGCACTACATGAAAATGATGAGAAATCAAATTATTGGTTAGCACATTGTGTAAGAGGTAAAAAAAATCTTGCACAACCAATCACATATTGTGATGGAATCACATATCCTACTAGTTTAGTGGTTTTTTCTAGAACATGGATGTGGGCATACATGTTTAGAAGGAATGAAATTCTTGCCTTCAAAGATTATAAGAAGCACAAAAAAATTATCATATATTCACATATTATTATAGCAACAAATTTGAAGTTTTTGAAGCATCAAGGAAGACCAAAAGTAAAATAACTTTTTACTATTACTAATGCTGATCATGAAGCACTATTAGAGACCCTAAAATAGAGATAGGACCCTACTGGAACACTCAACCAGGTATATTTACTTCTTATGTTATTTTGTTCATAATGATTTGATGAACTGATGATTATCTTGTTTAATACAATAAGTTAATAATCTTTTTATGATATTAGAATGTAGGTACATCATGAAGAGTAGCCATGCATGAAGATAAAAAAACTAAATAAGGAGCAGAATAAAGGAAAATCTATTCTATTTTTGACACTACGATTTTTGGCACTATTTTGACACTATTATTTTTTATAGTTGTGTATTGATGTAATAATGATGAAATACTTGAAATATTGTAAATGTAAACTTGTTGATTTAATGTAAGAAACAAAGATGATTTTACTTAATGCAATTTATGTGGAGGGACTTAAAAAATGATGATTTTAATACATACTAACACCAAACTTTCACTTTGTGCAATGCCAAATACTTGAGAGAGGTAAAAAATAATGTTTTTACTTAATACTATCCCTACTAACAACCTTGTTCCAGTCATGGAGATTTTCCATCATTTGTAACCACCCCATACTAAAGAGTCTCCAAGGTGCTCTAAGTGTGTTTTGTTGTTCATATTCTAAGGGTTGTAACTTAGAGCTCATGGGGGATATTGATGAAACATCTAATGCTACAAGATGGTCATGTTGAGGCCTATAATAACCTATCTCATTTTTAAGAGATCACATTTTTTTTGGGTTTGGCAAAACAATCTCGCTCGATGCCAAAACTTGTAATGTGCCTTAGTTCATAGGTGCTTCACAATGTAACTTTGAAACTACTAATCATGTAATGCCCTTCCCAGAGATCCTTGGAAACAAGGATGAAAAACAAGTCAGAACAATTTTTTTTTTTCAAGTGTAAGTGCACATGATACAACCTACACAAACCGAAAGATCGCAATAGAAGACTGAAAGACAACCAAGCACCAACGGATCTCCAAATGCCACTACCAACAAGAAAACAACCACGAAAACCACAAAGACCTACCAAGCTGAAAGACATAAGCTAACTCTTGGAAATTGGCTAAGTCTGAAATCCTGAAGCCCTGAAAATTGGCTAAGTCTGAATTTTTGAAGCCCTGATTTTTCCTAGAATCTACACCTTAGCTCGTAGAGGTTTGAAACCCATCTCAAATGAATCGTCGCATATATAAAAATATATCCTAAGTATAAGGTGCTTATACTTAAACGATATATTTTAAACCCCAAAGGACAACAACAAAAACCCAAAAACAGAATTTCAAAGGAAACCTCCTGAATTCAAAATGCAACAACATAGGCTTGAAGAAAACCCAAAAGGGTATCTAGATCAACTCTCAAAATGATCGAAATACTAAAACAAATGCTCGTTGTTGGCACACGTAGGTTTTAACCAAAAGGTGTTTGACATTTTTTACTAAGGGAGGGCGACACTTCTTCCTTACTGCATGCGACACTTCTCAAGAAGGCATGCGATACTATAAAAATATCGCGCGACATTTCTCATGAAGCTGTCTGACACTCTTCCAGTTTCGTACGACACTTCTCTAGTAATGCATCTAACACAATGTCATACGACATTATTTTTATGGGTGTGCGATACTTTATCAATGTTGTACAATGCTGAACAAATGTCACCCATAGAAAATAAACACACTTAAGGAAACTCAAAAATGGGAAAAAATGACAAAAGAAACTCCACACCGAAGAGTACCGGATCCACATCTCGAGGCCATAACACTTGAACTAGAATTGAGTAACTGAAATACAAAAAATGAAATCTAACCATCTATCAAACAAGGAAGGGAAAGTAGAGAAAGGAAACATCACATTCAACTGAAATAAACATCGCAATAACATAGATAACATTGCAATGAGAAAAAATAACCAACTAAGTACGCGGTTCCTCCCAACCATCAATGGCATCATAGGACCATCGTGGGCCCTAGCCACCAATCAAATCATTGGTGCTGTCGTAATAGGGACGTCACTACTAAACATGCTACAATGTAAGTAAATAAAATCTAACATGCTAGTAGTAGGCATAAGATAAAACTGTAATCAGATAACATCATCTACTACATGCTAATCATCATAATGAGGAATGCATTAAAACTAAAATCCTCTAAACATGATAACATCATAATGAGAGCATAAATCACAAGAAGCATACTCCGTATACTGAAGTACCAAGTGACACATCCAGCTACAGTCGTACTAGGACAATAGACCGTATCTATACATCGGTCCCTAGTAGTGGTGAGGGTAGCTATGCCTCCCAACCACGTGGCAGCCATAGGTCCACACCCGCCATGCTGATGGAGATAGTGATCCAACCACAAATGCACAAAAACACAACAACCATGGCTAACACTCACGCCAAGCAGTATGATGACTGAAACCAAGACATAGACAATACATAAACTACAGGTCCTGGTCAAACACCTCAATAGGCTTACTATGTAGGGGCTGACATCATGGAGAGTCACTTGGCATCGACTAGCCCAAGCTCCCATCATGTGTCCTCAAACTTAATTGGGTGCTCACACATTGTGTCCTCGAACTTAATCGGGTTCTCACACATTTTATTATCTTAAATTTTATTACCTCCTAATGTTTTCTTTAATTATCACTTATATAAAACTTCCTTTGCCAACCCATGACATCATGATCGTCGGGCTGCAAAATAGAAGCCCGCTCCATATGCTACCCTACCCTACCCATGCTCATCCAATGATGAGTGCCCTTAGGCATGCAAATTCCCAACCTAACCCCAATCATCATAACTTTTGAAAGTGCTACGGAAGGTTGGGGCTTGCAAGACATCTGACTATGTACGCGCACGTACTTGTGTCTGGTACACCACCATCACGAAGATCAAATAAAAGGACTGGAAGAGATCACAAAGAAACAAGTCCCTCAATTGTAAACAAAATTGAGAGGACAGATGCAACATGCATCCCAACGCAACAAAAGATGCAAAAGTGGTCTAACTGGTATTCAAACAGATCACCCAGGTCCACAAACCACAATGTGCCAAGAAAACTTGATAAAATAGGTCAGCATGCAAAACGAGGTAAAAACCCCAAATTTTGGAAATATTTCAAAATTAAAACCCTTTTGGCCCTTGGGTTCAAAATCTCCAAAAATCCAAAAATAAATGAAAACAGACACTGTATGCAAAAACGGCCAGCATAACGGCCCAAAAACCCAAAACCCCATTTCAAAAACAAGGAAAAACATTCATACCCGACCAACTAAGCAGAACTAGCAACTAGAAATGGAGGGGAACACTAGTTCTCAGCCTCCTAACATATTGCTACAAGAGATAGAAGCTGAAATGGAGTGAAAACTATAAAACGGGAAGGCCCTACATGAAGGAAAAAGAGGCAAAAATTGAAACCCGCACAATAAAATAAACCAACCGCCAAAACAGTTGAAAACAATGGCAAAGCATAAACTCCTCGAGCCGAATCCAACGAGACCAACCTCGCGCAGATCCCACGCTCACAGCTCCCAGAATGAGCAAAACAAGAATCCTTCAGAAGAGGATTTCCAAATTTGCTCTACAATTCTATTTTCAAATTGTGAAAAGTGATTTATGAAATCACTTTTCCAATACTTATTCACTTTTTGGGTGAATAGTCAATTCTGAAAAATAGCTAGCTAGAGCAGTTAAACTCCGAATTGACCCAAACAAAAATAGGTTATTATCTGCAACGAAATTTCACCTAAGGCAAAGCTGCCAGAAATTAAATTTGAAAAGATAAAATTTTAAAACCCCAAAAACATAGAAAAACACTTAACACTTTCGCGACAAATGCAAACTTCTAAATGCACAGACACACTCACTGGTCTAATCACATAATGCAAATGAGTTCAGATTTACTAATCACCGAAAGGTTTTGATCTAAACAATAACAATAAGGGTACGTCGACCATATAGGAACGACATGGGTAAATATGAATAGTTGAATCACTAACTCCATGTGCCACTGCCAGGGATATAATTCCTGCACACTAAAACACACGATCAAGTGCAATGGAAAATAATATCATAGCCGAAGCAACATGTATTAAAATACCTATTTAATCCATTTACATCACTCACATTCACAAAAAGCGTGAAGATACAAGAATGAAGTAAATAACCAAAGCATAGAATCCATCTCATAACATAATCAACAAATAGGTCCAATACATCATATAACTAGATATCATCATAGATCTACTTTCATCTCAAAATGGCATCCACATGCAAATGTGATAAATTGAATTGTATAGCAATAAAGTATCTATGGTACTGAATCCAAGTATAACATCCGACCCTTGGGTCATCATAAGGTACAAAATAATAAGAGTATCAAGTATCTATCGAATCAAAATAGACAAGACATAGACTGCAAACATGAGAGGCACTACATCCTCCCCCACTAGCATAGGCTTACTCCTAGAAGCCAACAAAAAGATAGGGGTACAATTCCCTCAGTTGTGTAGCATCCTCCCAAGTTGCAAAGGTCTCATCTCTCGGGTCCCATTGGACCCTTACCTGCTTTATGTCCTGACCTCGCAAGGTTAGCCTCCAGTGCTGTAGGATATGAATGGTCTCCAAAGTAAGCTACCTGTCCGCTACCTACAAAGCATCCCAATCAAGAACATGGGTCATATCTAGAATATACTGTCTCAACACAGAAACATGAAAAACATCATGGATGTGCAAAAGGCTAGGTGGCAATGCTAGACGATAAGCAACAGGACCAATCCTCTCAAGGATCTCAAAAGGTCTGACAAAACATGGCGCCAACTTAGAGCCTTTCCCATAATGGATGGGGCTCTTCCTTGGCCACACTCTCAAAAACACCCTGTCACCAACAAAAAAGTGATGATCCAACCTATGGGCATCTGCATACTTCTTCTGCCTATCCTGAGCAGTAACCAAATGCTCCCTAATGTGAACAACCTGCTGCTCCATATCCTGAAGCATCTCTGGACCCAAAAGAACATGGTCCTCCAAATGATCCCAACTCAAAGGGGTACGACATGGTCTACCATACAAGGCCTAAAAAGGTGATATGCCAAGAGAACTATGATAACCGTTGTTGTATGCAAACTTGACAAGGTACAAATAGTCCTCTCACTTCACCTGCCTATCCATAACATACATGCGAAGCATATCTTCCAGAATCTGATTCACTCTCTTTGTCCAACCATCGATCTCTGGGTGATAAGCTGAACTGAAATTGAGCTGCGTGCCCAAGGCATGTTGGAGAGATGTCCACAGTGCAGAAGTAAACACTGGATCTCTATCCAAAATGATCCAACGAGGAATCATATGCAAATGAACAATATCTACCAAGAAAACATGCGCTATAGAAGAAGCTGTGTAGGATGCTCTCATGGGTGAAAAATGTGCTACCTTGGACAACTTGTCCACTTTCACCATGATACAATCATGTCTTAGTGATGACATAGGAAACCCTATGATAAAATCAATGGATATTGTATCCCACTTCCATTCTGGAATGGCATGTGGCTGCAAAAGACCCGCCGGATGTTGATGCTTTGCCTTCACTCTCTAGCACTCAAGACATCTAGCAACAAAATCAACAACATCGAGTCTCATCCCTGCCCAAAAGTACAGCTGCTTGAGATCAACATGCATCTTCTTGACCCCGGGATGTGTAGAATATGGTGCACAATGTGCTTCTGAAAAAACAAAGGTACGAAGATCACCTGAGAAGGGTACATAAATACACCCTGAGTGTTGCAATAGTCCATCAAACTCTAGCATATAACCTGAAAATCTCCCCTCAAGGGTGCGTCTAGACTCGATCTCTGCCCTCACCTCCTGATACCAAGTGTCACTAGGAAAAGCCTCCAAAATACGGCTTCACAAATCCACTCCCAATGACAACACTGATACCTCATGTCGCCTCCTACTCAAAGCATCTGCGACAACATTCTCCTTCCCTTTGATGTAATGAACATCAAAGTCATACTCGCACAAGAACTCCATCCAATGACACTGTCCTGCATTCAAGTTTGGTTGAGTAAAGATATACTGCAAGCTCCTATGATCGCTATGCAACTCAAACCTATGTCCCAAAAGAAAATGCCTCCAATGGACAAGGGCATGTACTACAGCCACGAGTTCCAAATCATGAGTTGGGTAGTTTAGCTCATGGTCCTTGAGTTTTCTAGACTCAAAAGCAATCACTCGACCATCCTGCATTAACACCACACCCACGCCTTTCAACGAAGCATCTGTGCAAACCATGAAATCACCTATAGGATTAGGCACTCTAAGGATTGGTGCACTGGTCAAACACTCCTTAAGAGCATTAAATACTACTTCACACTTGTCTGACCAAACAAAACTTCTTCCCTTCCCTCTGAAGAGAAGTGATGGGATGGGCTACTCATGAAAAATCCTTCACAAAGCGACGGTAGTAACTCGCTAATCCCATGAAACTATGAACTTCTGAGACATTAGTGGGTGCCAGCCAATCCATGATAGCATGAATCTTCTTCAGATCCACTGAAATTCCATCACCAATGATGATATGTCCCAAATACTTCACCTCTAACTGCAAGAACCCACATTTACTCAAGTTTCCATACAACTGATGGTCTCTCAAGCACTGCAATACCTGACACAAATGGACCTCATGCTCCTCCTCAGTCTTTGAATAGATCAATATGTCATCCAAGAATACAATGAAACACTGATCGAGGTAAGTATGAAATACACCATTCATCAAACTCATAAATACTGATGGTGCATTGGTTAACCCAAAGGGTACAACCGTGAACTCATAATGCCTATATCATGTACGAAATGTTGTTCAATGAATATTAGCCTCTTGGATACGAAGCTGATGGTATCCTGACTTCAGATCAATCTTTGAGAACACTCGTGCCCCCTTCATCTGATCAAACAAGTCATCTATCCTTGGCAAAGGATAACGGTTCTTCATCGTCACCTTGTTCAACTACTGGTGTAGAACCAGAATCAGTATGCAAAGAACATTAACAAATAAAGTAAACATTCACAAACCAAAAACTAAATTCACATATATGCTTAGACTAAGAAAGAAAATAAGAAGTGCAAACCTCACGAGAGAAAACACTCCATGCTTTCTTGATTCTGTAGATGTGTCCTTTTACTGTGGATGTATGCTCAAGATGCTCAAAAGTTGCTTCAATGGAGATGGGTAATGGCAAATTGGTAGCTTTGTGAGCTCTCAATTTGGCATTATAAGGGTATGGTTGATGGCTTTGGTTCTCAAAATAGCATGGTAACTTTAGCTCAAAGATTGTTGATGAAATGGCTTGGGATGGGATTCAATTTATAGGCTAAGGGGTAGAGGGATGGAGGGCTTAGATGCAAGGATGGATGAAGGCTTAAGGAGGCCTAAGATGCACTCAAAGGGGAGCACATGGATTGTGCTTGTTTAGCACCAATGGGAAGGTGACACTTGTCATAAGGAGGATGAGTGTGAGAGGGTAGGGTTAAGGGTTGGTTAAGGGCATGATGAGTGAGGTTGAGTATGTAAGAGGGATGTAAGAGGAATGAGTGTGGAAGAGGGAAGAGTGTGGAAGATGGGTGTAAGAGTCATGAGTGGGCTTGTAAGAGTCTTTATGTTTTGTAAGAGCACTCATGACTTAGTGGTTGGGTTTTTTTTGAGGGGAGACTTTGGTTTGGATTAGGAAAGTCTTAAACTTGTTTAAGGAATGTGACAACATTAGGGGGTGGATTAGGCTTGGGTTTAGGATTAGATTAGGGATGTTAGAGATGTGCAAGTGGATGGCATTAATGAGGGTGGGTGAGTTAGTGGCTAAGCTTGGTTAGTATGGGTGGATGGGGTGGATTAGGCTAAATGGAGGATTAGAGATAGGTTAGGGTTTTTTTGAATTTGAGGATTTCATTTATCAAATAGATTTATTTAATAAATGGGGATTTTTGGAATTAGATAGGAGAAAAGGATTTAATTGATAAATAATAGATTATTTGATTTATCAATTAGGACTATAGATGATTAATTAAATTAATCAACTAGGGGATGACAAAGGATTAATTAAATAAGAATTTAATTAATGATGCCTTTAGAGATGGCTAAATTAGACTACCAAAGTAGTGTAATCAAATTTAGGTGTCTACATTTTGCCCCTCTTTGACATAGTGTCGAGACAACACTATTTCAAAGAAGTTTGAATGAAGACAATATGAGGAAGATGTTTTAGCAACAATGTTGCCCCAGTCTCGGATAAGAAGAGGAGAGACTAGACTTAGATGATGCCCCCTCAAGAAGGCGGCGGGGAGAGAAATGAGGCTTGACGACTTCTTGAAAAGTACAAGAAATTGAGATGAGCTGAGATGCTGGTTGGCAAAGAGAAGGGGCTGAATTAGCTCAAACTCTCACTACGGGAGAATGATAAAGGGAAATCAGAGGCACAATAGTAAAGCAAGCTTAAGACTTTCCAAGATTGGGGGGGGGGGAGATGGAGGAGCGGAGCGCTATAAAAGGAATCCATTGAAGCTTTTTGAGCGGGGGGATACTTCAAAGAGAAGTACCACCATGTAGTTGAGCACTAGATTTGCTATAGGACTGTTGGTTAATTGCCAAGGTTACCAAGAACATCAAGGCCTTTTCACCAACCGTCCAGAGGACTGACGAACTGACTCAAAACAAACACATAAGGATTGCCCCAATATCACACATGAATCCCAAAGGAGGCAGCGTGGAAATGACACTAGGTAACCCACAAGCAGAAAAAGAAAACAAGCAAAAGACCTGATCAAGACCTTACGCTCTAATTGCCCCATTCGCAGCATACCATGATATGGAAGATCATGGCAACCTTGAGGAGGGAACAAGGAGATTGCTTGGAAAAGATATTTCAAGACCCAAAAGGGAAGATCCCAAATCAAAAGAAAGTGAAAATCCAAAAGAGAACTATTTGCCAATGAGATGGGTAAGACGAGGTACTAACGGACCAAGATCAGACATGAGGAAAGCTATATCCTGCAAAAATCTATCAGAGAGCACCTAAGCTGATGGATCTGGATGAGTGATGTGTCTGGCAAGCTGAACTAAGAAGGATAACACTTTGGTGATAGGAGATCTAGCTAAAGGATGCATTGGAATATCTAACCAAGGTGTGCAATGTGTGCAAGATGTTGACCAAGGATGAACTAACATGAAAGCCGGATAGATACAATGATACTAAGCTAAAGAGGATGTATAAGCTGACAGACCAAGATATGTTACAAATGTACAAGTTTGTTCATGTTTTGGTTTTTTGTGAGATGGAAATTTTTGTGAAGGATGGGATGTCTATAATAGTTGATAGGTGGACAGGTAGATGGTTTGTGAAAAGCTTAAGGAAAATGGGATTCTGTGTGTGCATGTGATAGGATACGGGCTAGGGTACAAGATTATTTACAAGCTAGAATATGGTACAAGCTTTGGACAAGATTTGGATATATACAAGGTATGGTACAAGATTTACAAGGTATAATACAAGCTTTGGTACAAGATTTACAAGCTGTACAGGAGGTATTGACAAGCTCCATCAGATTTTGGATATTTGATTGGAACACCAAGGGAACAAGTAGGTGTTTTATGGGATGGTGGGTGGATGGATGAGGGATAGGATAGTGATAGATAATGGATTAGTCGTTAGCACACAAGGCACCTGAATTACCAGCTTTTTACCAAGGTACCTATCCAAGGCGCTTGAATTGCCAAGTTTTCACCATTGGATGCTTATTTCTCTTTACTATTTTTTTTTTTGTATTTTTTCAAAAGCTGGGTATACCAAGGATCTTCAAGCATAGAACTTCTTGAGGTGAATGATGTTAGTGGGATCATTCAAGAGTTCTCCTTCTGGTGTAGATAATTGATAGGCTCTGGAGCCAAAGGAGGCAGTAACCACATAGGGACCAAGCCATGTAGGTTCAAACTTGCCTTTCTTTTCTCGATCTGCTTGGACTTTCATATTTTCTTTGAGGACCATGTCACCTGGCTGAAAGTTTCATGGGAGCACCTTCTTGTTGAAATTCCTTTTGAGACGAGTTTGATAGACTATGAGATGGTCATAGGCTTGTTGTCTCTTCTCGTCTAAGAGATCTAGCTGGGTGAGTCGAGCTACTCTATATTCTTCATCTGAGATTTGCCCTCGCAAAGATATGCGTAGTGAGGGAAGTTCAACTTCTATAGGTAATACTGCTTTGGCACCATAGACTAGGGAGTATGGAGTTGTTCCTGTGGATGTATGAAAGGAAGTTCGATAGGCCCATAGAGCCGGATTTATTTGAAGGTGCCAATCACGGCCGGAATCATTGACAACTTTCTTTAGGATTTTGAGGAGGGTTTTATTAGTTGCCTCTGCCTGGCCGTTACCTTGTCGGAAATATGGGCTAGAAAAGCGGTGATGGATGCGGAGGGAAGTGCATAACTCTTCCATGTTGAGATTTTCAAAATTACCTCCATGGTCAGTGAAGATGGTGGATGGGATGCCGAAGCGGCAAACAATGTGGTACAAGATGAACTTGGAGACTTGAACTCCTGTAGCTGAGACTAGGGGGACTGCTTCCATCCACTTAGTGAAATAGTCTGTAGCTGTTATTATCCATTTATGTCCATCAGATGAGAGAGGGGTGATAGTTCCAACTAGATCAAGGCCCCAACAAGCGAAAGGCCAAGGTGGTGCAATAGGCTGTAGATCCTATGCTGGAGCATGCACAAGATTTGCATGCTGCTGACATGGGAGACACTTTCTGACAAAGTCACAAGAGTCTTCTTCAATGGTAGGCCAATAGTAGCCTGCTCTAAGGATTTTTTGTGCTAGGACAATACCACTCGTGTGGGCACCGCAAAGTCTGGAATGTACTTCTTTTAATGCCATCGCGGCCTCATTTTCATCTAAACATCGAGAGAGAGTATCATGATAACCCCGACGATATAGGGTATTGGCTATGATAACATAGCGGGATGATTTTTGGATGAGGTTCTAGCGTTGGGTATGTGTGAGGTGAGGGGATATGATACCATCGTTAAGGTAAGCGTGAATTTCATGGTACCAAGGGGATTGGGGACCAACCAAGATACAAACACGGTTTGAATCCTCATTCGCATAGGTAGGTGTGAGGAGATGCTCAACTAAAAACTCATACTGTGTAGCTTCTTGGGGAATTTCCAAGAGCGAGCCGATAGTTGCCATGGCATCTGCTACCTTGTTCTGCATTCGAGGCACTTGTGTAAACTGAAGCTTTGTAAAATGCTGGGTCAGCTGATCAACTAGCTCTTTGTAGGGTAATAGCTTTTCATCTTTGGTTTGATATTCATTTAAGACTTGTTTGATGATGAGTTGGGAATCACCAAAGACTTGTAACTCGGTGATATTCCATTCTGCAGCTATCTTTAATCCTGCTACAAGAGCTTCATATTCTGCTATATTGTTGGTGCTAGGGAATTGTAGCTTGAAGGCTTTTGGAATGTAATCTCCTTGAGGTGTAACTAATAATATTCCTACCCCTGATCCATAAGAGGTGTATGAGCCATCAAAATAAAGCTTCCATGGGGGCTGTTCTTCAATTAGGCAAATATGCTCATCTGGAAATTCTGTGAGCAAAGGATATGCATCTACTAGAGGTGCATTAGCTAGGTGATCTGCTGTAGCTTGCCCTTTGATTGCCTTTCTGTCCACATACTGGATGTCAAACTCACTTAGTAGCATAACCCATTTGGCCAAATGGCCTGTAAGTGCTGTTCTGGAGAGCATATACTTGAGAGGGTCAATCTTGGAGACTAGTTGGATGGTATGACTTAGCATGTAGTGGCGAAGCTTTTGAGTTGAGAAAACAACTGCCAAACAAGCTTTTTCCATAGGAGTGTAATTGATTTCATAACCAACTAGGGTTCTACTGATATAGTAGATGGCTCTCTCTCTGCTATAATCATCATGTTGTGCTAGAAGTGCCCCTAGAGCAGTAGGTGTTGCTGATATATACAAGATCAAGGGATGACCAGGAACTGGTGGAACCAAGATAGGGAAATTGGTGAGATACTGCTTAAGCTGATCGAAGCTGCGTTGACATAATTTGACATCTCTTGCTCTCTCTTCCTGATGATGGATCACGTAGTGTGATTCAAAATGTTGATGAAAAATCTCTACACAATCTATTCCAGAAAATCAACATTATAAATCATGGATTGTGGAAATCTGATTGCATTAATAAAAGATCCCACTTGAAGTTCTCATTCTTCTTTAGCAAGTGTGAAAATGGTGTACACTTATCTGCAAGTTGGGAGATGAAGCGCCGGACATATTGAAGTTTTCCCTGAAGAGAGCGAAGTTTTCGTAGTGTCTGGGGAGGAGGCATGTTTAAGATAGCCTTGACCTTTTTGGGGTCGATCTCTATACCTCGTTTAGAAACTATGAAGCCTAGAAGCTTGCCAGATGTGACCCCAAAGACACACTTCTTGGGATTTAGCATGAGATGATATTGGGCCAACCTATCAAAGACTTTCTCCAGGTCAGCAAGATGATCCATGAAGGTGTGAGATTTGACTAGGATATCATCCACATAATCCTCCAAAATGCTATGGATAAGATCATGGAAAATGGCTGTCATAGCTCTTTGATAGGTAGCCCCAGCATTCTTTAGGCCAAAAGGCATCATGGTGTAGAAAAAGGTTCCCCAAGGGGTAGTGAATGCTGTCTTATGCTGGTCCTCTTCTGCAATCTTGATCTGATTATACCCAGAAAATCCATCCATAAGGGACAGGATTTCATGTCCAACTGTAAGATCTACAATCATATCTATGTTGGGCAAGGGAAAATCATCCTTTGGACAAGCTTTGTTAAGATCTCTAAAATCAGTACAGATTCTGATGTCACCGGAAGGCTTAGTGACAGGGACCATGTTGGAGATCCATTCTGAGTAGTTGATAGGTCGGATAACCTTAGCAACTAACATTCTTTCTAGTTCAGCTTTGACTAGTAATGCCACCTTGGGGTGCATTTTCCTAAGCTTTTGTCTGACGGGCTTGATCTTTGGATCGACTGCAAGATGATGAACTACAAGCTTTGGATCGAGTCCTAGCATGTCCTGATATGGCCATGCAAATCGGCCAATGTTCTCTCGTAAAACCTCAAAGAGGAGGTCAGCTTTGTCTTGTGATAGGGATGCAGCAATGTGAACAATTCTAGGGATCTCTGAAGAACCAATGTTGACTTCTCTAGTATCCTCTATTAGAATAGAAGACACCTCTGGTCGATTATCTTGAGGAGGCAATACTAAATCCTCATGTTCTGCTTGTGGCTCTGGATTTTCTTGCTGAGGGGTTCTCTTCGCTGCCTTAGCTAGTCCCAAATTTACCTTAGTTCTAGTTTTGGGTGTATCAAAACTAGGTTGGGGATTTTCTCCAAAATACCCCTTGGGATCTAGCTTGTAGATGTAGGCAGAATCTGGCTTTGTCTTCTTATGAGGAGTTTCAGCTCCCATGAATCTTAGAAGCACTTCCTCTGATGCAAACTCATCAATATGTATGACACTTGGTTGGTCCCAATCTATGAGTTGTGGATGAGCAAGTGGTAGGTCAATGAGATGGATGGATAGTTCTCGGAGAATAGAGTCTCCTAGGAAGATTTGGTCTAGGATATCGTCGTAGGCTCTCTTTTCAACTTCCTCAGGAATGTCTTCGATTTCAACAAGGTTGCAGTGGATGTTCGAAAAAGTGTGACCATTCTCGTTGGTGCCCCCAGTTGTGGGTATGCCAAAGCCAAGACCTGACTTTATTTCCCAATCATGTGCTTCGATGGGACATTGCATGCCCCTTTCTTCTAGTCCTAGTCCACCTCCTTGATAGTTCCATTTCTCAGTGATGAGCTTATGTTGTTGGGGATACTTTTGGCTGAAGTGATCAAGGCGTGCTTGATTTCTTGGAGGTGCATCCTTATGTAGCCAATTGTTGATATCTGGAGTGAGCTCCTCATGAAGAGGGGTTTTTGAGGACACAAAGGTGGTTGGGCCAAACTGTTTGTATCGAGGAGGTGGAATCTCCTTAGCTTTGTGATATGTTGGCCGTCCATGGGTATGTGGATCAAGTGGGATTGCTCTGACAGCAAATGCATCTGATAGACTATATTCTCCACATCCTTTTTTGTTGATCTTTACAGTAGATAGGGTAGAGGCAAGGATGGTTTCTGCGTCATTACAAGTGTGGGATGAGCTGGCGATGGCTGTGCCGATGTCTATTCTAGGGCAATGGTTTGTATATGAAGCTTCAACTGCATTGCAATAAGCAAAGGGTTCTGGATCGGCATGGATGGTTACCTCAGTGCCTTGATGTAGAAATTTGATGCACTGATGGTAGGTGGATGGAACGGCCTTCATAGCATGAATCCATGGGTGACCGAGGAGGATGTTAAATGGTAGGTTTAGATCAACAACATGGCAAACTGTCTCTTGAATGACTGGCCCAACCTTGATTGGTAGCAAAATAGTCCCTTCTGTGGTCCTTTCCAAGTTGTCATAAGCTTTGATGGTGATAACCTCACTGATCATATCTGCCTCAGTATACCCAGCTTGTTTTATGAATTTTAGGGTGCAAATGTTCAAGGCTGATCCATTATCTATCATTACTCTTTTCACGGCAAAATTGGATACCATGATGGCTATGCGAAGTGGAAGGGTGTGATCTGGCTCAACCGCGGGTATGTCGGTGGGTTTGAAAGATAGGGCACATGAGGATGAAAGGTGTCCAACAAGATTATGAAAATCAGTAGCATTGATATCAGAAGGGACACGGGATTCTATGAGAGCACTGTCAAGGATGTCTTTGTACACAGGACTAGTGCGGAGAAGGTCTAAAATGGATATTTGGGCTGGCATGTTCCCAAGGTGTTCCAAGATATTGTACCAGCTTTTTGATGGAGCTGATGGTGTTGATGAAACTGGTGGGCCTGCGATGTTAAATTGCGCTCTTCGAGTGGTGACCGCACACTCATTGTCTGGTCCTCGGATATTGATAACATTGACTGAAGGCTCTTTCTCAGATATACAACCTATAAGGCTACCATAGTCTATATAGGATGAAGTGTGGTCATTGTTCTTCCCATGATGTTGGTTTGGCTGGCGATTGTTGGTGTTGTTTTGGATAGGTGCTTTTCCAAGATTTTGGTTGTTGTGTGGAGGAAAAGCATTGTGATAAATTTGTAAGCCTACATTGGGAGAGTTTTGGGCACCAACAGTGATTTCCTTCTGATCAATGAGGTCTTGCACATAGTCTTTCAGTTTCATGCATCTGAGGGTGGTGTGACCATTTACCCTATGGAACTTGCAATACTCATTGTCCTTGTACCATGCAGCTTTGGATTGGCTTGGATCAATTTGCTGGGTAGGAGGAAATTTGATAAGGTTTTCCTTAGCCAATTTCTCAAAAATAACATCCAATGGCTCACCAAGGGGTGTATAGTTTCTAGGTGCAGGTTGGAATCTGGGCTTTTGCCCTGCAACTACATTGATGGCATTAGCTTGATTGTTAGACCCTTGAAAGTTGGGTCTTGTATTGTGGTTTTGATAGCTTTGGTTATTTTGTTGTTGGTAATTGGTAGCTTGTTGGTTGTTTGTTTGATATGGTGGGTTAGACTGGTTTCGAGAAGGACCAATGATATTCACATGTCTGGTGTCAGTAACCCCATCTGTTGCAACATGCTTGTTTTTGTTCCAATACCTAGACTTGCCATTGGAATGTGATTGATTTTGGTTGGCCTCTTTGTAAATCTTTACCACACCACTTTGATGAGTCCTTGCTCAAGGATCATTCCTTTCTCTTTGATATCCTTATAGGTCTGCAAACAGTTCATGGTCATGTGGTGAGCCAAGCTGGGATGTGCATTATCAATAAACATTTTCACCACATGGCGTTCTGGCAAGGTGCAGGATATGCGGGTGGTAAGGGTTTGCCATCTTTGCAGGTATTCGGCAAGGCTTTCTCCACCTTTTTGCTTGGTGTGGACAAGATCAACTATTGATAGCTCTGTTTCAACAAGATGGGCATATTGGGCTACAAATGCCTCAGATAATTTAGCAAAGTTCTTAATTGTGCCATAGGGGATTCTATAAAACCATTCAAGAGCTGGTCTAGCCAAGCTTTTGGGAAAAAGGCACAAGAGGAAGACATCATTGTATGCCACGTCCTGGAAATGCATGTAAAATTCTTTGATATGTGTGACAGGGTCTCCTTTTCCTCTGAATTTGTCAAATTTAGGTACCTCAAAGTGTTTGGGAAATGGTGTTGTGGTAATGGCTCTGTCAAATGGGTAAGGACACACATTCTCAAACTTGAATGTCTTTGGATCATTCCCTTCTTGGATGGCTTTCAGGGCTGTCTTCATTTGCTCCCACTCTGAATTGATAGGTGATGGTTGGGGTGCCCCCAATGTAGGAGTGCCTTGAGGTAGGTATGTGCTGGAATGGGCCATTGAATATGGATGGTTATGAGGGATTTGCTGATAGGGATTGTACATTGTGTGGGCAGCTGCATGGTGGATGACAGGTTGTTGAGGGGGAGGTGGCGCATATTGCTGCATGTGCTGCGAGGCTTGCTGTTGATATGGGATTTGAGGTTGGGATTGAGGAACATAAGCTGGCTGTGGGTTAAATGGATTGCTTTGTGGAGGTAAGGTATAAGATGGTTGTGAGGCTTGGGGAAAGGATCAGAGGGCTTGTGGGGTTTGACCAATATATGTGGGTTGTGCCCCCATTTGGGATGGCATCTACAAATAATTGGTGGTTGGCTGGGGTGGTGGATTACCTCCTAGAAGTGGCATTGAAAAGTAGTTGGTAAGTGGAGGTAATGGATTAGTTGGTGGTGGAGGTGGTGGGAATTGAAAGCTTGGGAATGGAACTGATGGGGTTTGATAGCTTTGTGGCTAGATTTGGAAGCTTGGTAGAGTGGTGGTGGGAGCTAGGGTCACTTGGGAGCTTGGTAGAAGATTGGCAGTAGCTTGTGGGATTTGATAGCTTTGTGGAGTGAAGGTAGTAGCTTGTGGATTTGTGGCTGGTGGTATTGAGCTCTCGAGACCTAATGGAAATGATGGGATTGTGCTTTGGGCTGTGGTGAACAAGCTGGGGGTGATAATAGGTTGATTACTTGGCCCCATGGGTGGCATCCCTGTTGTATATTGTTGAGGTTGGCCAAAGATGCTAGCACTGATTTGGGAGATGGGTGGATTTGGAAGGCTAGGTGTGGGAGCAGTAGCAATAGTGAAGGGGGTGAACGGTGAGATGTTTTGGGTAAAGGGGGTTTGGAGTGGAGAGGTATGAACCAAGGATGGAGTGGTGGTGGCTGGGTTGGCTTGCGGCATGGAGATTTCAACTTGGGTGGATGATGGTATGTTTTGGTCTGTTGGGTCATATGGATTGGCTGGAGGCTCTTCTTTTGGAATATATTGAGGATAATTTGGATCATAAGAGCCTATGGGTGGTGGTAGCTGCCCAAACAATGGGTGAGATGGATCTGACAATGGAGGGGGTCTTCCAAAGTCAAAGGTTCCTACATTGTCCCTTCGAAAATTAGCCATGATTGTCTCTTTGTTTTTGTCTATAATGGCGTTTGCCAATACTGCATTTCCTGGTTGGTTCATGAAAGCTTCAATGTCAGTAGGTGATGGCATAGCTAGCTCTAGGCTGAAGGATGGCTGAGTGCTCAAGGGGGGTGAGGCTGTTCGATCTAAATGATAGGGCTCCATTGTTTCTTTCTTCTTGGCTAAGCGAGTGACGGGTGGCATGAAAAAATGCTCCTAGGGATGAGATGCAATAATGCTGATGGATGCAAAAGGGGGAAGGCTTTTCTATGCAAATGATTTCCTAGGTTGAGGCAAAGCTATATGACAAAACCTAAGGAGGATTGGGTTGGGGATTCTAACTTCAAAGATATGTTGTCAAAGTACAAAAGGTCTGCTTTCCTATGTGGAAGCTTGGTGGTGATTGTGTCAACTTAAGGATAGACTGATGATCCTTTAGGAAGAACACGAGATTGACCACTTGTGAATCCCAACCTTTAGCTCAAGGTGATGAGGGATAACAAGTGACAAAGCTAGATTACCCTAGACAAAGCTATGTCAAAGGGATAACCTTGGTGAGATTGGTGGATTTGGAAGATTTTAGGAATGGCAAACTTTTAGCAAGGTGACAACAATTTTGAAAGCTTAGATATGCAAAATTTTGATTACTGGCTAGATGGTATGATTCTAAATGAGATGGATGAGCTAATAATGCTTAAGGGGATAACCTAAGATGGCTGGCTTTTCTACAAAGATGACTCTAGAGTGAAGCTTATCCAAGAAGATGTGGAGAAACAAGGGTGTCTAATCATAGAAATCATGCCTAGTTGGTAAGGCATAAGCAGGATTAACTCCTGGATGTTGGCTAAATTTGATGGTGCGCTCTAACCAGGCCTCTTGAAGTGCTTCGTCGGTAGCTTTTTCCTCTGCTTTGTGGAGTTTGGAAATTCGTGGGCTTGGTGTTATTGCTTTTCTCTTGGCTGAAAGTTCTTGGTATGCTAGAGATGGCTTGAGTTTGACCTTGTGAAACTTCTGTTTGGGTTTGGGTTGTTCCGACATAAATTCTTGAATCTGCTTGGCTTTGGGAAAAATCTCAGTTGTTTTTCTTCAACTTGTTCAACTTCCAAAATAGGCAGTGACTACGCTAAGTGTGCCCTAAGCTAGGATTGACCAAATTTGGCAAACATTCATTCAACAAGTAAAATAAAAACAAGCAATAGATAGGAACACCCAGATAGAAGTTTGTGGTTCTGAGAATGTGTTACTTGCACCAAGGAGTGTGTATGTTCTACAAATGTTTCGATCAGTCACTCCAAACACATTAACATCCTAGATGGTTTTCTGCAAGGCAGACAATTGGTTTAGCTAGGGAGTCCTCGATATACGCAAGGTACATGAGGCCCAAATCCATAGATGAGACGAAAAGGATGTCATACAGCCGAGAGGAGCGGTAACCCACTTCTCCTCTTTCACTTCTCAAGGGTATAAAGTTCCTTGAGGCTTAGCCCGAATGACAAAATCTTGATCCCAAGAGAGGTGTCTTTCGATTCACCTCCCGATTCTTATACTCCGTCGGAATGCTGGAGTTGAGGTCGTCCAAGGGGTGATGAAATCCCCAAGCAGGCCTCCTAAAAAAGAAACAAGGTTTTGGATCCTAATCTTATGCACCCAAGATGGCCTCGAAAGACGACAAGGGGAGAGAAGACTCGGATGACCTTGGGCTAAAAAACACGCTTGTTTTTTTACCAACTGACTCTTATGTATGCTAATCTAGACTTTGCAAGCACTCATGTTTAAGAGACAATGTTCAATTCCAACTTGAAGCGCTAACAAAAGTAAATCGATCGAAGAATGCACACAATAAGAAGAGTTAGGGTCAACAAAAGCAAACTTGTGCGCCCGGAGGCCCTCCACGTCAAGTATCGATTAATTTTCTTTAAGGCATTCAAGATTGAGTGTGAGTTTGTTTTAAGCCCAAAAAAAAAGTGTGTGAGATTCGATTTCAAGCGCGCGCCCAGAGGCTCTCCACATCAGTTGTTTTTCAATTTTAGTGCCCAAACTTGAAGTGTGATCGATTTAATCTAGAGTTTTGACCATTTAAGAATTTTGATAAAGTTAAAGCAAACGTTCAAAGACCAAGTGAGTGAGTTAGATTGTGGAACATTTAACACCTTTTTCAAGTAGACCCATCCCCATAAATGGCGCTGAGATTGCAACCAATGGTTAATATTTGATGGGTGATTAGAAAAGAGGTGAGTCCAAGGAACTACTCAAATTGATTTTTGTAAATTTGTATTTTAACTTAACAAAGTTTCTTAAATGTCCAAAAATCCAACTTTACCTAGATTGCATGTGAAAAAGAGATTTGTAATGGTTAATTGATCCTTGGCATTCAAGATTGAATTTTTTTGTTTTAAGCATGCATTCCAAAGAAAGTTGATTTTAATCCATGACATTCAAAAGTGTGTTTTTGAGCAACATTCATTCAATGAAAAATGTGTTTAACCATTCAAGTTCATTTTTTTTTTTAGCAACATGCATTCAAAGACAAATGGTTAAACATTCAAGTTCATTTTTTTAGCAACATGAAAATCTGCAAGAAGCATGGTTAGTGGTTCCATATGTGCTCCAACCTGCAATGAGACAAAAAAAAGCAATTTAGTTAGTTAGCCAAAATCTTCAAAAATGAGAGCTTAACTATGGGAAAAAAACTTTTAACTTTTTCTGTTGTTTTTTCTATGCGTAAAAATGCTTAAAACGGTCTAAATCCTACGGAACCACTAAAAGTCAAATTTTGATTTATACTCTTTTTTTTTTTTTTTTTTTTTTTTTTTAGCTACAAAGTGCAGAAATAGTAAAGCAGAAATGGAACATAAGCAAGCAGAGAACACAGTCTGCCAAAATACGAAGATACTGAACTACAGAGGCGCCAAAATATGAAGAGGACAAAATAGATTTGCAGCATAGAACCCAGGTGACAAGCAGAGATGTCAATTTTCGCAGACGCAGATTTTCGCAGACGTCGATTTTCGCAGACGCGGATTTTTGCAGATGTTGATTTGCGCAGACGCGGATTTTTGCAGAAGTCAATTTTCGCAGACAGAACAGGTTGCAGACGCCAAAACCGAGCCAAAAAAAGCTGAAAAATGCGAATTTTTTTTTAAAAATTTTAGATGGTATTTCTTCTTCCTAAGTGCGTTCTTTAACCTGCAAAAACAAGCAAAACACCCTCACAACACACTCAAACAACAGCAAACATTAGATGGTTAGAAAAATGACATATAGATGAAAATAGATGATTAAATGACCCATAGTGGGGTCCCACCGGGCGTGCCAAAATGTAGAACCAGAATTAGTATGCAAAGAACATTAACAAATAAAGTAAACATTCACAAACCAAAAACTAAATTCACATATATGCTTAGACTAAGAAAGAAAATAAGAAGTGCAAACCTCACGAGAGAAAACACTCCATGCTTTCTTGATTCTGTAGATGTGTCCTTTTACTGTGGATGTATGCTAAAGATGCTCAAAAGTTGCTTCAATGGAGATGGGTAATGGCAAATTGGTAGCTTTGTGAGCTCTCAATTTGGCATTATAAGGGTATGGTTGATGGCTTTGGTTCTCAAAATAGCATGGTAACTTTAGCTCAAAGATTGTTGATGAAATGGCTTGGGATGGGATTCAATTTATAGGCTAAGGGGTAGAGGGATGGAGGGCTTAGATGAAAGGATGGATGAAGGCTTAAGGAGGGCTAAGATGCACTCAAAGGGGAGCACATGGATTGTGCTTGTTTAGCACCAATGGGAAGGTGACACTTGTCACAAGGAGGATGAGTGTGAGAGGGTAGGGTTAAGGGTTGGTTAAGGGCATGATGAGTGGGGTTGAGTATGTAAGAGGGATGTAAGAGGAATGAGTGTGGAAGAGGGAAGAGTGTGGAAGATGGGTGTAAGAGTCATGAGTGGGCTTGTAAGAGTCTTTATGTTTTGTAAGAGCACTCATGACTTAGTGGTTGGGTTTTTTTTGAGGGGAGACTTTGGTTTGGATTAGGAAAGTCTTAAACTTGTTTAAGGAATGTGACAACATTAGGGGGTGGATTAGGCTTGGGTTTAGGATTAGATTAGGGATGTTAGAGATGTGCAAGTGGATGGCATTAATGAGGGTGGGTGAGTTAGTGGCTAAGCTTGGTTAGTATGGGTGGATGGGGTGGATTAGGCTAAATGGAGGATTAGAGATAGGTTAGGGTTTTTTTGAATTTGAGGATTTCATTTATCAAATAGATTTATTTAATAAATGGAGATTTTTGGAATTAGATAGGAGAAAAGGATTTAATTGATAAATAATAGATTATTTGATTTATCAATTAGGACTATAGATGATTAATTAAATTAATCAACTAGGGGATGACAAAGGATTAATTAAATAAGAATTTAATTAATGATGCCTTTAGAGATGGCTAAATTAGATTACCAAAGTAGTGTAATCAAATTTAGGTATCTACAGCTAGTAGTCAATGCACAAACGCAAAGAACCATCCTTCTTCTTTACGAATATGACTGGTGCACCCCATGGGGATACACTAGGATGAATATAGCCCTTGGCCAATAATTCCTCCAAATGCAACTTGAGCTCACTCAACTCCTGAGTAGTCATGAGGTAAGGAGCTCGTGAAATCGGTTCTGCTCCTGGTACAAGATTGATCCAAAAATTAATGTCACGCTATGGTGGCATACCTAGAATTTCATCAGGAAACACACCTGCATACTCGCAAAGGAGTGGGTGATCATTTAGTGTTACTTTAAGGCTCTTAGCTTCCTCAAGATCACTGAGAGATACAAGAAACAACTGACAACCCTTTCACGCACTCCGCTTTAGCTAATTAGCTATGATCATATGAAGCGAGACTGGTCGCTAAACTCCCAAAAGTTCCACCTGCCCACCTGTGTCATCCACACACTGTACCACCTTATGATGACAATCAATATTGGCTTGATGGGTGGCTAACCAATCCATGCCCAACACAATGTCATATGATCCTAGAGGTAGAATGTGCAAGTCCACTGTGGTGGTGAAGGTTCCCAAACTCAAAACACAACTTCTAACCAATGAGTCAACAACCACTTTAGAACCCGTGGCTAACTCTACCTACCACCTATCAACCTGTGGCATTGCCACTAGCCCACATCGCTAAACAAGAGATGGTGATATGAAAGAATCAGAAGCACCAGAGTCAAACAAAATTAAAAATGAAATACCATGCAATGTACCTATAGCCTCAACTACCATACCTTGATGCTCAGCTTGACGGTTGTCAACCACCGCAAAGACTCTATGATTCCTACCTGCATCTCCTATAGTAGGCTCAGATCTCATTGTGCCCTTACCAAGACCAGTGGATGGCTTGATCAAACAATCATAAGATTTATGGCCAGGCTAGCCACAAGAAAAATAGTTTCCTCCAAAGCTAGCACCTGATCTACGACCTCCCTGAGTAGCACTAGGGTAAGGTGCACTACCCCTACTGGAATTCTACTGACTGCTATGAGGAGGATGATCCTATTGAGATTTGTGTCCACGGTTCTAGTTATCTCTTTTCTTCCCTAAGGTGCCAAAATCTTGTCCACCCTTCTTACCCCAAAGCTTTTTCTTACTCTTACCATGATAACTACCCTGAGAGGGTTCTGATTGCGATTGGCCCTTGCCTAAGGACTGAGTGAACTGAGCATCCTGTCCTGAATTTTGAGCACTTTGGTTCTGAGAACAAAATTTACCACTGTATCCCCTAGCCACATTGCTCTTAATGATCCTTGCCTTCTCCATGGCAAGAGCAAGTGTCCTTGGTTGATGAGCACGAACATCTCCAATGATGGAGTCTCTAAGACCCCTAACAAAATGTTGGGTGATGAGTGCATCATCATGCCTGTAGCTTGAATACTGTTTCAAACCAAGGAACTTCTTCTCATACTGATCAACTGTCATAAAGCCCTGCTTAAGCTCATGGAATTCATCAATGTGAGCTTCACGATACTAAGGGGAAAGAAACTTCTCTCTAAACCTTTCCTTGAAGATCTCCCAGGTGAGATCTGCGACATTGATACCAAGTCTTTCACTCTCTTCACCCCACCAAATGGAACCATGTTCCCTTAGCTGTGTGATTGCACAATGGGCCTTTATGTTGCTCCCATAAGGTAGTAATGAGAAACAATGCCCCATATCAAGCAACCAAGTCTCAGCTTTGAGTCCTATTCCCTGGCCATCAAATTCTGGTGGTTTGGACCTCTGAAGTTCCCGCATCATCTCAATCTGAGTGAGATCAACATCATCTTGGCCATGGCCCCTCCAATGGTGCCTTCTACCACTAGGTGGTGTATGAGAATGATCATGCTCATGTTCTTCCTCTCTATGCTCTGAATGATGGGACCCTCCATGATGAGATCCCTCTTCCTGATTTTGATCCTGCTGGCGCTCCTCAACACGAGGGCCCATCCGAGTAAGAATTTCATGGAGCACTTGCATCATTGCCCCCAAGAGAGCCTGATTAGCATTTTTATTACCCTATTCTCCCCCTCCTCCCTTCTATTCCTCTTCATGGTGTTCATTTCTAGAGTTACCACTATGGGTACCGCTTCGGCCACCAGGTCTACTTGCAGGAGGCATCACTGAAGGAAGCAACAAGATAATGTTAGAACAATCAGGTCACGGCATAAGAGTTAAACATGAACCAAAGAGATATCATATAATAAAACATAATATAACAATACACAATGAAAAGCAAAACTATAGTGGAAGCATAACGCAGAGATCCCAATGTTGCAACATGGGCTCTGATACCAGATGTAATGCCCCACCCGAAGATCCTTGGAAACAAGGATGAAAAACAAGTCAGAACAATTTTTTTTTTTCAAGTGTAAGTGCACATGATACAACCTACACAAACTGAAAGATCGCAACGGAAGACTGAAAGACAACCAAGCACCAACGGATCTCCAAACGCCACTACCAACAAGAACACAACCAAAAAAACCACAAAGACCTACCAAGCTGAAAGACATAAGCTGACTCTTGGAAACTGGCTAAGTCTGAAATCTTGAAGCCCTGAAAATTGGCTAAGTCTGAATTTCTGAAGCCCTGATTTTTCCTAGAATCTACACCTTAGCTCGTAGAGGTCTAAAACCCATCTCAAATGAATCGTCGCATATATTAAAATATATCTTAAGTATAAGGAGCTTATACTTAAACGATATATTTTAAACCTCCAAGGACAACAATAGAAACCCAAAAATAGAATTTCAAAGGAAACCTCTTGAATTCAAAATTCAACAACATAGGCTTGAAGAACACCCAAGAGGGTATCTAGATCAACTCTCAAAATGATCGGAACACTAAAAAAAATGCCCGCTGTTGGCACACGCAGGTTTTAACCAAAAGGCATGTGACACTTTTTACTAAGGGAGGGCGACATGTCTCCCTTACTGCGTGCGACACTTCTCAGGAAGGCGCGCGATACTAGAAAAATATCGCACGACATTTCTCATGAAGCTGTGCGACACTCTTCTAGTGTCGTACAACACTTCTCTAGTAATGCGTGCAACACTTTATAGTGTCGTATGACATTATTTCTATGGGTGTGCGATACTTTATCAGTGTCGCACAATGATGAACAAATGTCGCCCATAGAAAAAAACAAACTTAAGGAAACTCAAAAATGGGAAAAAATGACAAAAGAACCTCCACACCAGGGAGTACTGAATCCACATCTTGAGGCCAGAACACTTGAACCAGAATTGAGTAACTGAAATACAAAAAACAAAATCTAACCATCTATCAAACAAGGAAGGGAAAGTATAGAAAGGAAACATCACATTCAACTGAAATAAACATCGCAACAACATAGATAACATTGCAATGAGCAAAAATAACCAACTAAGTATGTGGTTCCTCCCAACCATCAATAGCATCATAGGACCATTGTGGGCCCTAGCCATCCCCCGCGCATAACATCCCAAGCCACCAATCAAATCATTGGTGCTATCGTAATAGGGATGTCACTACTAAACATGCTACAATGTAAGTAAATAAAATCTAACATGATAGTAGTAGGCATAAGATAAAATTGTAATCAGATAACATCATCTACTACATGCTAATCATCATAATGAGGAATGTGTTAAAACTAACATCATCTAAACATGATAACATCATAATGAGAGCATAAATCACAAGAAGCATACTCTGTATACCGAAGTACCAAGTGACACATCCAGCTACAGTCGTACTAGGACAATAGACCGTATCTGTACAGTGGTCCCTAGCAGTGGTGAGGGTAGCTACACCTCCCAACCATGTGGCACTCGTAGGTCCACATCCGCTGTGCTGATGGAGATAGTGATCCAACTGCAAACGCACAAAAATACAACAACCATGGCTAACACTCATGCCAAGCAGTATGATGACTGAAACCAAGACATAGACAATACATAAACTACAGGTCCTAGTCAGACACCTCAATGGGCTTACTATGTAGGGGTTGACATCATGGAGAGTCACTTGG
This sequence comes from Cupressus sempervirens, assembly GCA_028749045.1. NCBI lineage: Eukaryota > Viridiplantae > Streptophyta > Pinopsida > Cupressales > Cupressaceae > Cupressus > Cupressus sempervirens. Next base: position 844,990,643 of record CM053785.1, on the reverse strand, counting down.
CATCGACGAGCCCAAGCTCAAATCGTGTGTCCTCAAACTTAATTGGGTGCTCACACATTTTATTATCTTAAATTTTATTACCTCCCAGTGTTTTCTTTAATTATCACTTATATAAAACTTCCTTTGCCAACCCATGATGTCATGATCGTCGGGCTGCAAAATAGAAGCCCCCTCCATATGCTACCCTACCCTACCCATGCTCATCGAATGATGAGTGCCCATAGCCATGCAAATTCCCAACCCAACCCTAATGATAATAACTTTCGAAAGTGCTACGAAAGGTCGGGGCTCGCAAGACATCTGACTATGTACGCGCACGTACTCGTGTGTGGCGCACCACCATCACGAAGATCAAATAAAAGGACTGGAAGAGATCACAAAGCAACAAGTCCCTCAACTGTAAACAAAATTGAGAGGACGGATGCAACACGCATCCCAATGCAAAAAAAGATGCAAAAGTGGTCTAACTAGTATTCAAACAGATCACCCAGGTCCACAAACCATAATGTGCCAAAAAAACTTGTTAAAACAGGTTTGCACGCAAAACGAGGTAAAAATCCCAAATTTTGGAAAAATTCTAAAATTAAAACCCATTTGGCCCTTGGGTTCAAAAACCCCAAAAATCCAAAAATAAATGAAATCGAACACCGTATGTAAAAATGGCCAGCATAATGGCCCAAAAACCCAAAACCCCATTTCAAAAACAGGGAAAAACATTCATACCCGACCAACCAGGCAAAACTAGCAACCAGAAACAGAGGAGAACACTAGTTCTCAGCCTCCTAACATATTGCTACAAGAAACAAAAGCTGAAATAGAGTGAAAACTATAAAACGGGAAGGCCCTACCTGAAGGAAAAAGAGGCAGAAATCGAAACCCGCACAATAAAATAAACCACCCGCAAAAATAATTGAAAATGATGGCAAAGCATAAACTCCTCGAGCCGAATCCAACAAGACCAATCTCGCGCAGATCCCATGCTCACAGCTCCTAGAACGAGCAAAACAAGAATCCTTCAGAAGAGGATTTCCAAATTTGCTCTACAATTCTATTTTCAAATTGTGAAAAGTGATTTATGAAATTACTTTTCCAATACTTATTCACTTTTTGGGTGAATAGTCAATTCTGGAAAATAGCTAGCTGGAGTAGTTAAACTCCAAATTGACCCAAAAAAAAAAAGGTTATTATCTGCAACAAGATTTCACCTAAGGCAAATCTGCCAGAAATTAAATTTGAAAAGATTAAAATCCAAAAACCCGAAAAACATAGAAAAACACTCAACACTTTTGCGAGAAATGCGAACTGCTAAATGCACAGATACACTCATTGGTCTAATCACAAAATGCAAATGAGTTCGGATTTACTAATCAACGAAAGGTTTTGATCTAAACAATAACAATAAGGGTACGTCAACCATATAGGAATGACATGGGTAAATATGAATAGTCGAATCACTAACTCCATGTGCCATTGCCAGGGATATAATTCCTACACACTAAAACACACGATCAAGTGCAATGGAAAATAATATCATAGCCAAAGAAACATGTATTAAAATACCTATTTAATCCATTTACATCACTCACATTCACAGAAAGCGTGAAGATAAAAGAATGAAGTAAATAACCAAAGCATAGAATCCATCTCATAACATAATCAACAAATAGGTCCAATACATCATAGAACTAGATATCATCATAGATCTACTGTCATCTCAAAATGGCATCCACATGCAAATGTGATAAACTAAACAGTATAGCAGTAAAGCATTTATGGTACTGAATCCAAGTATAACATCTGATCCTCGGGTCATCATAAGGTACAAAATAATATGAGTATCAAGTATCTCTCGAATCAAAATAGACAAGACATAGACTGCAAACATGAGAGGCACTACAAATCATGGCATCAAATCATTAGTCCCAATAGGTTCGAATGGGTGAGTGAACCCTAGTGACACCTTTGTTTTGGCTTCAAAGAGCTTCTATCATTCACCATCACCCCATATCAAAGAGTCTCCAAGGCGCTCTTAGTGCATTTGGAGGTCAATCTTCCTAGGGTCATAACTCAAATCTTGTGGGGGTGATTGATGAAAAATTGAGTGCTATAGGATAGTCATTATGAGGCCTAAAATAATTTATCTCATTTTTGAGATATCACATTCTGTTTGGATTCAACACAGTGATCTTGCTCGATGCTAAAACTTGTAGTGTGCCTCAGTTGATAGGTTCATTGTAGTGTAACTTTGAAGTCGTTGAACTTGGCATCAACTTATCACTACCATTAGCTCTAGATGGGTGGGTGAACCCTAGTGATACCCTTTTTCTAGCAATGAAGTGCCTCCATCATTTACGGTCACCTTGTACTGAAGAGTCTCCAAGGTGCTCAAGTGCATTTCTAGGTCAATCTTCCTAGGGTCATAACTTGGAGCTCGTGGGGGATATTGATGAAAAATTGAATTCTATAGGATGGTAACGTTGAGGCCTACAATAACCTATCTCATTTTTGAGAGATCACATTCTATTAGCCATGGGATGGGAACAAGAGCATGGAGGAGATGGAGGGATAATTGATGGAGTGATAGGGTTTAAAGGTTGGAAGGGATTCAAGGGTGAGTGCCTTTGATGATCTAGTTGGTGGATTTGAGGGGATGGAAGGATAGATTGGAACATAGGATATGGATGGATATAATTGCCCAAAATGGATGGAGGGAAGGAAGGATATGGGCCCAAAATAGATGGAGGGGATAAAGGATTGATATTAGGTATGTAAGGACCCAAAATGGATGGAAAGGGCGTGGGATTTAGATAAGGGATATATGGACCCAAAATGGAGGGTTGGAGATAAGGAGTAGGATGAGGGCCCAAAATAGATGTGGAATAAGATGGATGGGAACTTTGGGTTGGAGATGGAAGGACTTGGGACCATGCAGGAGTAGCGAGGATACCAACATCTAGAAATACATTTTCATTTCTTTTTTCAATATGATGTTCATTATTTGGAACGCAAGATGTGAGTCCATTACTAGCTAAAGGAGTTGGAGCTTTAGATATGATAATTAGTTCTTCTTCAATGTATCTATCATCATGGATTATGGGAGATGTATGATTATGAAGCAGAGGAGATGGGAGGATAGGATCTTGAGTTGGGTGGGATGAGGGAAAGGGATCTTGAGATGGAGTAAGTAAGATGGTAGGATTTAGATATGGAGGGGATGGTAAAAGTGGATCATGTAGGGGAATAAGTGGGATGGAAGGATCTGTTGTTTTGTCGGAGGATATTTCAACATGCTTTTGGACAAGATCTTGACAGGAATGGATGGGAGTGGATGCATGACGTTCATTATACGAGATTTGGATAATGCTTGGAGGAGGAGATGTGGATGGGATTTGGAGCAATTTGATGGGTGGTGGGATTTTGACACTTGTGGGAAGTGGAAGGATTTTAAGCAATTTGATGGATGGTATGGGGATGGTAGCTATGGGAGATGGAGGTGATATTATAGATGGGGAAGCTTCATCACTAACTACTTCATATGGTTGGATTAGATGACATGGCTTATCGAATGTTGGAGGTGGCTTTTCTTGTATTTCCTCTAGGAGATTCCTTGGAGACTCATGTGTCAGAGGTGGAGGTGGATTGATAGGAATAGCTAGTGTGATGGGGGTGGAAGATTGGAAGCTTGGTTGATTGGGTGATGGAAGAGAAGTTGGGATATTAGATGGCATGACTAGATAGTTTGGAAGAATGCATGGATTTTTTGGGATGCCTGGGGGAATGTTTCTAAGGCTTTCAATATACCCGTCATAGTCAACAAGATTTTCATCATCATTGGAATAGGAGGTGGTGAGAGCAAGGACAATATGACTGAACACATCATGATAGGTTTGGGATTTCATGTTTTGATGATGAGTCGGATGGGGATGGGGTCTTGCATATGGATGAACACAGAAGCTCATGGTTGGATTTGGATTAAGCGCAAATTTTGGATTGGCTGATGAAGGATTTCCTAGGGAGAGTCAAAGCTATATGACAGACCTAAGGAGGATTGGCTGGAGATTTTTGGCTTTCTGTGGATGGAAGACTTCAAGGGCATGCTGTCAAAAAGTGAGTTTTGCTTTCCTATGCACTGGATTGGTGGAGATTGTGTCAACTTAAGGATAGACTAATGATCCTATGGGCATGACACTAGATTGACCACTTGTGGATCCCAACCTTTGGCTCAAGGTGATGAGGGATAACAAGTGACAAAGCTAGATTACCCTAGACAAAGCTCTGTCAAAGGGATAACCTTGGTGAGGCTGGTGGATTGGTCAGATTGATTGGATAGAAAATTCTAGCAAAATGACAACAACTCTTGAAAGGCTTGGGTGTGATTTTGGATTGGGTTGCTAGCTGGTTGGGGGGGATGATTTGGAGAGACTTTGGATTTGGGATTGTTCTAAAGGAAAGAACTGGATAGATTCATTTGCGACGGGGGAGCTTGGATGATATTCTGATGAGGCAGTGACTACACTAAGTATGCCTTGAGTTGGGAGATTTCTGCTTTTTTGGGATCTTGACCAAAGTTGGCAAACATTCATTCAAAAGCTATGAACAAACAAGCAGACAAAATTTTGGAGCAAGCACGTCAAACACACCAACATCCTAGGAAGCTTTCTACAAGGATGAAATTTTTTATAGCTAGGGAGTCCTCGATATACACAAGGTATGTGAGGCCCAAATTCATAGATGAAACCAAAAAGATGTCACACAGCTGAGAGGAGCGGTAACCCACTTCTCCTGTTTCACTTCTCAAGGGTATAAAGTTCCTTGAGGCTTAGCCCAAGTGACAAAATCTTGATTCCAAGAGAGGTGTCTTTGGATTCACCTCCCGATTTTTATACTCTGTCGGAATGCTAGAGTTGAGGTCATCCCAAGGGGTGATGAAATCCCCAAGCAGGCCTCCTAAAAAGTGTAAAACAAGACCACATACATGATCTTGGGCTTTAAAAGACATGCGTTTATTCCAATAGATGATTTAGATTTTGTAAGCTATGATTGAAGAAACTTGTGATTATGGCATACAATGTTTATTCCAATTTGACAACATCGTTAGGATAATGAAAGTCGAGAGATCGTCAACATAAGAAATGCGAGCGTCATTGAAACTGTGTCCAAACCATGCAATGTTCATTTATTGTTAGGCATTCAAGATTGAGTGTGAGTTTTTTTTAAGCCCAAAACAAAGATGTGTCAAAATTGATTGCCAAGCGCACACCCGAAGGCCCTCCACATCAAGATTTGTCCAATTTTTATGCCCAAATGAAGTGTGAGCAAGATTAATGCGCATTGAAAGAATTTTCTAACTTAGAAAAACCACTAAAGACCCAAGTGAGTGGAGTTTGATCTTTGTGGAGCTCTTAACACCCTCTTAGGTAGACCCATCCCCATAGATGGCGTTGAGATTGCAACCAATGGTTAAATTGATGGGTGATTAAAGAGGGTGAGTCCAACTACAAACTTACTCAAAGTATCTTTATTAGTTTTTATAACTTAGAAGATTTCAAAAATGTGGATTCTTTTTATGCCCCAAAAGATGATTATTTGATCTATCGCATTCAAGATTGGATTTGTTGTTTTAATCATGCATTCATAAAAAAAAAAAAAAAAAAACTTGATTTTAATCCATGGCACTCAAGAGTGATTTTAGCAGCATCCATTCAAAGACAAGTGATTAAACATTCAAGTTTTATCCTTTGAGCATTCAAGATTGAGATTTTGTGTGTTGTTTTAAGAACTTTGAAGTGCATTTTTTAAACCTTAGATCATTCAAGATTGTTTTGGACTCAAAAGTGAAAATGACTCTTTGGATTTTGGTTTTCATTCAAGATTTTGTGTTCTAGTTTGCATATTTTAAGCCCAAAAATTATATTCCTAGATTATTTTGATGCATGAAAAGCCTAAGAAACATTCAATATTTTGCAACAAGACATTTTTTTGGAACAAATAACAAAGCTTTTAGGACAATTTTGGCAACCATTTAGGACTCTTAGTTTTCATGAGATTTTTAAAAGAACTTTAAAATATTTGCAAATGAGGTTCATTTTATCCTTGATTGATGCTTTGAGTTTGATTTAGATTTTAGTGTGCACTTAGTGTTGATTTTGAGCCTTTTGAAATGGAAACTTGAAGTTCTTTTTAAATTTCCAAAAATGAAGTGTTCCTAACTTTGCACGAATGCATCTAAAACCTTGATGTTGCAAGGATGCAAATGATTGGATTGGTTTAGTTTCACTTGTTAAAAGATTTTTTTTTTTTTGCAAATTTTTAATTTTTTAATGGATTTAAGTATGATTTGGGGGTTCATTTTAAGCACTAAAAAGAAGTGTTTATGATTTTTCTTCCTTAAAAAAAAATGGCCAAGATCTCCCACAAGAAGAAGAAGAAGAAGTAGATGGAATAAGAAGAATGTAGACAAGAAGGGGAAGAAGAAATCCAAGTGCTTTGTCCACCTATAAGCTTGAAAAATCTGCAAACACTATGAGATAGACTATGAGTTCCTTTGTCTTCTTCATGCTCATGTGGACCTACAAAATCAATTTATACAATCCTACCAATCACAAAAACAAGCAAAATTAGCCAAAATCAGCAAATGACACACAAAACTTGACTAAAAAAGCTAATGAAGATGACCCATGCGGGGTCCCACCGGGCGTGCCAAAATGTATATAAGCAATGTTAGTATGCTAATAGAAACCAAATTTAAATAAAGCTTCTACAAACTAAAAAAAAATCATAAACTTCAAGATAGACTAAGATGAGCTCTCAATTGAGAATATGAGCCATTAATGGGCTCTCTCAATGAGAAGCTCTCTTGTTGAGTAGCTTTGTCTAAATAGATAGGATGTATACTCAAGCTTATGTTTCAAAAATGGCTTCAAATGGAGTTGGAATTTGGGTGTGAGTGTATGGTTTTGATGTAAAATGGCTTCTTAAAATGGCATTATGACTTTACTTCATGGATTGTGTTGTTTTGCAAAGGGGAAGGATCCAATTTATAGGCAAGAGGCTTGAGGGATTGAGGGCTAAGATGCAAGGATGGGAAAAAGTTCATGGAGGGCTTAGATTGCATGAGAAGAGAGCACATGGATTGTGCTTCCTTATAGCCAATCAGAGAGTGACACATGTCACAGGGTGAGAGGATGGAGAAAAGGGGAAGGATGAGTCAACAAAGGAGGCTCAAGGGATAAAATCTTCATAAAGACCCTCATAATGGCTTGTAAGAGCAATAAAAGGGCTTGGAAGAGTCATTTATGACCTTGTGGGCTTCATAAAGTTTTATGGTTGAGATATTTTGAGGGAGATGAGAGCAATTTTGACTTGGGATTGATTAGGAGGGTTTTAAGCTTGCTTAGGATTGTACAAATGATTAGAGGATGGATTAGGATGGTTTAGGATTAGCTTAGGGATAGGCAAGTAGGTGGCATTTAATGAGGGTGGGTGAAGGAGGAGATATTTGTTAACTTTGGCTTGGGTTAGTAAGTCTTAACCCATGTTTAGGGAATGTGACAAGGTTAGGAGGGGATCAGGATTAGGTTTAAAGACATCTTCTAGAAGAGTCTAGACTTTGGATGAGGATAAAGACTTTCTAGAATAGTCTAGAATTTTCTAGGATGAGGATGAAGACTTTCTAGAAGAGTCTAGATCTTCTTAGGATGAGGATAAATTAGATTTTTAGGAAATAAATAAAGTTTTATTTATTTCAAGGGTTTGGGTTGAGGAGATATTTATTAAAACTTTTTGAATAAACATGAGGATTAATATTTAATCTTAATTAAATATTTTGAGTTGGGATTAGGGGTAGGAAATGATGGGATTAGCCTTTAATCAAAATTAAAAAAGGTTTAGAATATTTTGGAAGAGGTTAGTGGTCTTAAGGAAATTGGCCAAGTTTTGGGCAAATTTTTTTATTTATTTTGGATTTTTGGTCAATTTATTAATTAAATAATTAATAAATAAGGAAATAATGTTTAAATAAGATTTAAACATTTTTGGGAGGGATTCCTTAATTAAATATTTTTAATTAAGATAAAGGGATTTAATGGCATAAAAATAAATTAATTAATTAAATAATTAATTAATTAATAAATGATGATGTCATCAAGAATTTTTCAGAAAATAAAAATACTTTATTTTCTAAAGGTTTTTAGTGTCTACAATTCCAAGGTCTATAATAACCTATCTCATTTTTGAGATATCACATTCTATTTAAATTTGGCACAGTGATCTCGCTCGATTCTAAAACTCATAGTGTGGCTCAGTTCATAGGTGCATCACTACATAACTTTGAAACCACTGATCTTGGCATTGAATCATTAGCAACATTAGCTCTAGATGGGTGGGTGAGCTCTAGTGACACCCTTTCTCTAGTTGTGTAGAGCCTCCATCATTTGTGGTCACCCCATACTAAAGAGTCTCCAAGGTGCTCTAAGTGTGTTTCACGATTGATCTTCCAAGGTTCATAACTCAGAGCTCATGGGGTTTATCAATGAAATGTTGAATGATATTTGATATTCATGCTGAGGCCTACAATAACCTATCTCGTTTTTGAGAGATCACATTCTATTTGCATTCAACACAACAATCTCACTAGATGCCACAACTCGCAGTGTACCTCAGTTCATAGGTGAATCACACCATGACCTTGAAACCATTGATCTTGGCATTGAATCCTCAATGAAATTAACTCTAGATGGGTGTATGAACCCTAGTGACACCCTTTTTCTATCCATAGAGAGCCTCCATTATTCACAGCCACCCTATACTAAAGAGTCTGTAAGGTACTCTAACAACATTTCGAGGTTGATCTTCTAGGGATCATAACTTAGAGCTTGTGGGGGTTATCGATGAAAAATTTAATGCTACATGATGGCCATGTCAAGGCCTACAATAACCTATCTCATTTCCAAGGTTCTTTAAGTGCATTTGGGTAGGTGAACCATAGTGACATCTTAAGGGATTACATAGATTATTTCAAATTAAACATATATGATAGTATTTCAAAATAAACATTGCATCAAAATTTGATAGTAAAGGTTGTTAAAATGTTATTCAAAAATTATTTCATTTGAATCAAATATAACAAACATGATTGAAATGAATGATATTCCATAAACATAAACAATACACATGATCCATGGTAAATTGAACAATACTATACTAAATTAATATGTATATCATTGTGCATATAAATGAAAAAAATATCTATCAAAATACATGTATCCATGGACAAATTACACAAATATATATTAAAGTTCATGTATCCATAGAAAAATTATGCAAATATATATCAAAATACATAGATCCATTTATAAATATGGTTGATCATGCCATCAAAATGTGTATAATATCAATGTTTTTGTATACAATGTGGCATATGCCATCTCAAAATGTCTCATGATGCATCCTATGACAACTATATTATCCTATGCTACTGGTGCATGATCAAAATGTGGCCTCTTTGCTGCATTAGGTGGATCAAATGCCTGCTACATAAACAGAAAAGGAAAACCCAAAATTAGACTACTAAATTTATATGATTCTATATATCTAACATTGAATTACTCAGAGGGTAGAGGAAGGAGCAATGGTCAAAGGAGGTCGGATTAGTTCTTCATTCAGAACCTTTCTTCTTCTAAATAAGGCTTTACATGAAATGCTACAAGGGTCATCCTATCAGAACAACAAAAGACTGGCAGTAGCACTTGTAAGTTTGCAAAGAGTTCTAAGAAAATTATGAGAATGTAAGTTTCATTTTACTTACTCTAAAAAGAGGGAGAATCTCTAAAAAGGTTCTACATATTCATTATTTTCTAGCATTAAAAAAATTAGTTCCCTTTTTGCTCAAAAACCTCAAAACGTTGCTCAAAATTGATCAAGTTGCTGAAGAAAACATAAATTTTAACTTTGACTAGATAATTTGAAGTACTAATGTAGTTTAATCCTCTAAATTTGAAACTTCATTCTATTTCCTTGAAAGTTGTTAAAACTACGACTCTCAAATAGTATTTCAAGGCCATAACGTATCTTACAAATACAAAATTACCAAGTTAGAATCAAATTTGTAGGCTAGGATTCCAAATTGTGACCTCTATCAATCATTAATTTGATACTATATTTACATGAGAGGAAATTAGAACCTACAACTTTTAGAAAATCTAGATCTACAATTGTGTATACATTTACTAAGTTCTGTAATTGGATTATTGAAAGACAAATATGGCGCAGAGTGGGAAAAGCACCAGAAAGATCAAGTGGTTTGATTTGCAAAAGGGTTATGGATTTATTACCCCTGCTGATTTTAGTAAAGATATTTTTGTTCACAAGACATTGATTCACTATAATGGATTTAAATCTCTAGCAGAAGGAGAATTAGTTGAGTTTTCTATTGAGCATGAATGAGGTGGAAGGACTAGAGCTCCTTATGTGCATGGGAAGCTTTGAAACCAAGCTCATCTTCCTCTTCTTTGTCATCATGGTGGAAAATTAGGTGTAAGGAATTTCAACATATCATATGGCTCTAGCCGTAGTGGACATGGTGCAAAGAAGATAAAACATGGTCTCAAGACTACCAAACCCCAAATCCAGCTAATTTTTGACATTTTTCATGGGCCACTTCAGCAACCCACACCTATTTTTTGTAAATCTAGTGAGGAAATTGGACATTTCAACTACCAATTCCCTTCTTATGTGTCATGGCCAAATAAAATCTCCATCGCCGATCCAATATTTTTGTCTTATCCCAATAATATTTCACTTAGAGGTAAAAAATCTATGGGAAATCAGCTTGCCAAAGTTTGAAAGGAAAAATTGGGGTCTATTGGTCCTAACAATAATCTAGATAGTTAAAATGCCACACTCATAGATGGTGATGCCTAGCTTCTTGTGATTGAAGCTAGACTTCTCAAACTATAGATCACTTACATGCTTGACACAACAATCATCAGTAAGATTTGGTCCTTCCTCCTAGCTACAAATCTTCTTTCTTGGGCGAAGCATTACTAATATGGTGTTACTAATTTATTCTACATTGATCACGAGTTTTTTTTTTTATTGCTATATTTTATTCTAAGCTTGCTTGAGATAATGTTCTTTGGATTAAGAGTTGGTTTTGTAAAGGGTTGGGAATATATACCACTGCTTGGTCTCCAAACTTTAAACCTAGTCATTCAACTTCTAATTTTATGCCATTTTGGATTGAGCTTCCTACTTTACCAATGGAATATAGAGATCTAAAAATTATTGAATCAATAGCAAATAAAATTGGGGTATTCATCTGACATGATCTAGTGCCTTTTGATGAACCATCACTTTCTATAAGTTTTTGTGCCTTACTAAATCTAAATAAACCATTACCTTCTTCCTTAATTATGTCATCTAAATATGGCCATTGGAACCAAACAATTATTATTCAAGATGCACAAACTACAGTTAAGATGCCAAGTTGGTTGGGTCATTTTACTAATCAGTGTTGAGATCCAAGTTGCTCTAATCTAATAGTTTATAGTAACCATAACTCTGACCCACTGACGTGTACTTTTAGGACACCATCCATTCCTTCTACCCCTAATGATGTGTGTGTATCTCAAGCTAAACTATCAAGTGACCCATATCATTTCTCATTTGTAAATCTAGTTGTTTATCATTCACCAAAGGGTCATTGTTAGACACAAAAATATCAATCCCACAGAGACTATTTAGGCCATAATAACTCCCTGTGCTTGATTTCAAGGAATTCTTTTCCTCTTATGGATTTTTCCCAATTTAGAGTCCTTCTACTCTGATTTTGCTAAAACATTATGTTGTTGTTGACCCATCTTTTCTCTAAATGAAATACTCATAGAGATAAGTATATAAGTCTAGATTAGTCTCTGTTCACATCATCGACATCTTTTAAACTTGCAATTACATATTCAAATGCCAATAAAGAAGATGTTATTTATCCCTCTCAGATGGATGCTATTGTTAATGAGCTCATTTTTAATGATCAACCTCTTTCATTCTTGTCTAGATTAGAAGCTACATCAGTTTCCCAAGGACATTCATTGCCTTCTAAATATGCCCAAATTTTAGTAGTAGAGTGTAGCGTACCAATTCCTCCAAAATTATTTGATGAAGATAACATGCTCTATGACCCTCATGAGGATAATGTACACTTTATCCCCCTTCACCTAGGATTGAGGACACCATGAATATTTTAGATCTTGTCTTGGCAATCAAAATGTCTCCTACCAAAATAGATAGTTCTGGTCAGACTAGGTCCCTCTTTGCTGATCCACTTCTTACTAATGTTAGTTTTGGTTTCTCCCACAAATTTTCTATTTTTCAATCCCCCCTCTCACCATCTCCTATAACTAATAAATCTTCTAAGCCTAGGGTTAGACCATTGAAAGCATCAAAAGCTAAAATAGAAGTTGATGCAAGGATCTAGTCAACTTTGGATGGTAATTTCCTACCTCTAAACGATAGACAAGGAGTACCAAGAGTGCTCCTTGTCATTTAAAAAGATCCTGTCATGGAATGTTAGGGGCATTAATGCCCCTGACAAATGTAATAGGATTAATTAGTGTCTTGATTCTATCCAATGTGATGTAGTTTTTCTTTAGGAGACTAAGCTATCAAAAAATAACTTTTATAAATCTGTTGGATGTTGATCGACATGGAATTCCTCACATGTTCCTAGCTTATGTGATTCTAGGGGCCTTCTTGTATTATTGAATTCAAATACTATTAAGGCTCAACATATTCATCAAGGAGCTAATTGGCAAATTTTATCCATTCAACACTATGAATTTTCATTGGATTTCATTAATGTTTATGGCCCTAACCCTACATCTAATAAAAAAATTTTATGGCTTACTCTTATAGGTTTTATCCAACAATCAATAGGTGCAAAATTTATTATTTCCAGTTACTTTAATGCCATTCTTCATCCTAGGGATAAGTATGGAGGTACTATTCCCCCACCTAGAGGTACCCAGGACTTTAATGACTTTTTTTAACAATAATACTCTATTTGATGTTCCTCCACAAGCTGGATCTTTCACTTGGACTAATAGAAGAGTTGGGTTCCATTGGATTAGAGTTAGATTGAATAGATTTTTGTGTTCATAATGTTTGAAATTGAAAAATTATTCTATCTAATCAGATATACTACAATATTAAGAATCTAACCATTTCCCTATTCAATTGTCCACTCTTCCATTAGATTTTCCTCTTAATAGTTTTTCTAGACCATCTTTTAAGTTTAAAAGTGTATGGTATCATCATCCCCATTTTGGTGGCCTCTTAAAACAATAGTGGAAGGATGCTCCACTAGAGCTAGGATCAAAATGTTTTAGTTTCACAAGAAAATGTAGTATGTCAAAGAGGTTATCAAGATTTGAAATAAACATGTTTTTAAAAATATTTTTGAGGAGAAAAAGGTGGTAGAATAAAATATAGCTAAGATTAATGAACACGTTATACTCCATGGTTTAAATGTTGATATGCATTCAAGATAGAAGAATTTGCTAGAGGAGTGGTTTGAATTATGTAAGCAAGAAGAGTATTGGAGACAAAAGTCTAGATAATTATGGCTTCAACAAGGGGACTAGAATACTAAGTTTCTTCATGCATCTACTAAACAAAAGAAGGCTAATAACACAATCTTTACAATTCATGACCATCTAGGAAATTTGATTTTTGATACTAAAGGTATTCAAACTAAGAGTGTAAGGTTCTTCTATAATCTTCTTTCCCCTCCACCATAGTATCCCCCCTCTTCCCACCTTGTGGATGAGATCTTGGATTCCATTCCTTCTTTGATTATGAAACAAGAAAATTTGATTCTTATGGCCTCTTTTACTCTTTTTGAAATTCATGGTGTAGTACTTTCTATGCCTGTTAATGATGCACCAAGACCTGATGGGTTCACTGCATTATTTTTTCAAAAATGTTGGGATTAAATTTGTTTTGAATTTCTTGAAGATCATGAAGAATCTAGGAAAAAAATTTCCATTTTGAAGAATGTTAATACCAACAATATTTATCTCATCCCAAACATTAATTATCCCTATTCTTTTGTTGATTTTTGTCCTATTTCTTTATGTAACACTATCTATAAGATTATCACAAAGGCTATTTATTTGTGACTTAAGCCCATTATTCCAAAAATAATGTCAATAGAACAAGGGGGATTTATTCTTGGTTGAAAAACAACTGAGGGATCTATAATAGCCCATGAGACCCTTCATTCCATCAAAGAACATAATATCTCAGCCTTTGTTGTCAAATTTGATATGATGAAGGCTTACGATAAACTGAATTGGTCTTTTCTTCTTCTAGTCCTTCATTAGCTTGGTTTTTCTTCTAGGTGGTGTAAATGGATTAAAGATTGCATTTTAGGTGCACATTTTTCTATTCTCATTAATGGTACACCAATAGGTTTCTTTGCCTCTTCCAAAGGAGATCGTCAAGATGACCCTCTTTCTCCATTCTTGTTTATCATTATGGCAGAGGTCCTTAGCAGACTTATTAACTCTTTCAATCAAAAAGGGTTGTGTAAAGGTATCGATATTATAGGCACATATTTTTCCATAAACCATTCTCTTTTTGCTAATGATACATTACTTTTTGGATCATCTACATATCAAGAAGTGTAGAGTATGAAGAAAGCCATTGACCTATATACACAAGTTTTAGGTCAATGTAACTAAATCTAAAATTTATGTTTTTAATACATCCAAATTGGTTTGTCAAAGATAATCCATCTTCTTTGTTTTCCCTATGATAATTTACCTTCTACTTATCTTGGTGTTCCATTTTCTATGGGATTCTTCTAATTGGAAATCTATGATTGATCATATCAATAGCAGAATTAGTGCTTGGAAGCTTCATTGGTTATCCCTCTTGAGTTGAATCTTGCTTATCAAAACTATTCTTTTTTCCATTCCTAACTATTATGTCTCCATTCTACATGCCCCAAAAGGTATCATCTCTCAAATTGAAACTTTAATCAGCATCTTTCTCTGGTTAGATAATATGAATGGTCAGATGAAAATACCACTAATATCTATTCATTCAATTTCAACCTCTTATTGAACAAGAGGTGTCAAACTTCCCAAAATTATCAATAGGAATAGGGCCATTGGTGCTAAACCTATTTGGAAAATGTAGGAAAAATCATCTACCAAATAGTGTCACCTTTTGCAAGAGAAATATTTAGATAACTTGGAACCTTCCAAAGTTCTTGTTGTGTTAGACCTACCAAAGAGGTCTATCATTTGGGATTTCATGATGGCTTCTCGAGAAGTTATTACTTCATTCATATCATGGCAAGTGAACAATGGGGATAGTGTCAATTTTTGGTTTGATTCATGGAATGGTTCACCGCCCCCACCCCCGGTCCCCCCCTTGTCACTATTGATTCTCTAAAGGATTTCTCAAACATAGTGGTTCAAGCTTGGGGGATATCCTTTTCTACTTATGTCTCAGTTATTCATAGGTTCATAGTTCTAGTCATTTGGCAAGACCCCTCATCTCTTCCTATATCCCACAATTAGGTCGCTTCTTTCAAAAAAGTACTAGCTGAAAGGAATGTCTTTATGTCTAACCATCCAAATTGCCTCTTTTGGGATCCAACTAAAGATGGTAAATACTTTATTAAAGTAGGCTACTTGGCTATCCAACACAAAGAGTGTAATTAGACCACATATCATGCTTTTGAAATCTACTGAAATAGCTCAGTTTTTCCAAAAGAAAGATTCTTTGCATGGCTTGCACTAAAGAACCGAATCCTAAGTAGTGATCTTCTTCATAGATTAAACATTTCTAATCCCTTTAATTGTGTGTTCTACATGCAAGTTATAGAAACAACAGATCACCTCCTCTTAAACTACCCTTTTAACCAAGATTGTTGGAATTTTATCCTTGATAAGCTTAATTTTCATATGCCATTACCTAATTCTCTATGGAATTTATTCCAACCATAGCCAATCTTATACTTTGAATCAATTTTTTCATGTCTTTGGAAGTGTATCCCTACATCTGTACTATGGGCAATTTGATGGGAAAGAAATAAGAGATTTTTTAGATAGAAGTCATCTCCAATACCTTAATTTTTGGAAGGATTAGAGAGATCAATTGTTGAGATTGTTAATGCTTCAGTAAGTAAATATAAGGGTAAATATGTTTTTTCTCCTTGGGATGGCTACGTTATTCAATGGTGGAAGGGTTTACCTTTTCCTCATCTTCGTGCTCCATCATGTCCATCCAAGATTTCTCTTATTTGAACACAATCCAAGTGGATTCATCCAAGTGAGGGTTTTTTCAAACTCAATTTTGATGGGGCTTCTAGAGGAAATCCAAGCAACTCTAGCTATGGAATAGTCATTAGAGATTTTAAAGGTCAAGTGATTGCAGCAAAATCATCTTCTCTTCCTTAGTGTACTAATAACAAAGCTGAGGCCTTGGCCTTGCTTTTTGGTTTGGAACTTGCAAAGTCACTTTCTATATCTAAGTTACATGTTGAAGGGGATTCATCCATTATTATTAATGCATGTATTAAATTTCATGTATATAATTGGTCCATACAGTATATATTACATTAAATATGGTCTCTTCTTGATTCAATCTCTGAATGTTACATCATGAATACTTATAGAGAAGGCAATATTTTAGCTAATTGTCTGGCTAATTTGGGCACTAACATGGTTTATATTAACTCTTTACTTTCCCTACTTAACATCCTTGATCTCCCCAACTTGGTAAATATTATGACAAAAGAATATGTTTAGAATAAGGTTGGGTTTTCATCATATTTTATTTGATAGTAAATCATGACTTCTCTATGATTTCACATGTCTTTTATTTTGTGGATCTCTCTTTTTCTTTTGAAATATTATATGTTGGTAAAGGTCTTTGATTACACTTGCATCAGATGGATTTCTAATATCATGGTCCTAATTGAAGTTTTGGATTTAGATTAGTGATGGTAATCTCTATGATAGTTTTTAGACAGGCTCTGGATCTTGTCTCTGGCACCAATCAATGAATTATATTCATATGAGTTTTGGGCTCTTTGTAATTACTATATTCTCATTCTAGGAATCTCTAGGAAAAGATTCATTAGTGTTAATAGATACTCTCTCTTGATGCAATATTTCTTCTTTTGCATCCCTTTTTTGTGTCAGGCAATGATTGGAGATTTTCTTTTCTGGTTGTTTTCTCTGAGAGCTTTTTTGAATGAGTTATTATTAATATAAATATAACATTTTAACAAAAATAAAAAACATTGAATTAATCAAATGCATAATGATATCTATTTTAATGAAGATTTATAGCATTCAAATTTCATCATAAATACATCTCTCATTGACCTCCTATGCCAATCAGGAGTCCTCTCATATATTCTTAGCAATGCTTGAACCTCATTGATTGTGGCCTATCTATGCTCGAGTATGTTTGTTAGATGAACCTTCAACTTAAACTATAACATTATAATTCATAGCATGATAAATTTATAACATATAATCAAGAATTCAAACTAAAACTTACCTCTATCAGCTCCTCCTTTGGATATAATGGTTGTGTCTACAAAGATACAAAACTTTAGTGTCCAACCTCCTATGCACTAGGTGTTTCCTATGAGATACAAAATACTAGTTGGTAATATCATGGAAATAATTTTTGAATTCATTTATGAAAATAATGAAAATAAATAATAAATGATACTTATACATATAATGGGGCTCTCACTACAAATGGAAATTCCAGAGGCACTGCAATGTGGAATCTACCTAGACTCATCATGAGTAGCCACACCCTATACAATAAAGGATGTAATTAAATTTCATTAACAATTTTTTTTTACAAGAATGCATCAATATTTA
Organism: Cupressus sempervirens; assembly: GCA_028749045.1. NCBI lineage: Eukaryota > Viridiplantae > Streptophyta > Pinopsida > Cupressales > Cupressaceae > Cupressus > Cupressus sempervirens. The sequence continues at coordinate 844,972,731 of CM053785.1, read as the reverse complement.
ATCACTTTAAAAGCACTTAATTACCTTTCCCTTGTCAATGGGTTGTGCCTCATCCCCCACACTCTACCCCCCACTGACAGGTGATACTTGCAAGAGAAAAGAAAGATTAGAAACCATATATGCTGCAATATCAATTAGAAAACATAATGAGAACACAACATAATGTATTGTATATGTCTCAAGGCCAAATAAAATAGTTGAGAGTGTGACATTATCAACCTACCTAAGCTCCTCCTTAGTCATCAACTAAACATGAATGAAGACCACATACATGTATAAGTTAGTATGGGTTAAAAATTAAAATTACTCTATTATAAAGATTAACTTTAAATCACATATGTTGTAACAAAAAAAATGTGTACACATACCAACACAGAAGGATTCCATGCCTCTGCATGCCCCTCCTCTCTCACATCAGGGTGTGTAGCCTCTATATGTGTATCTGGTGTATCGTCATCAAACACAAACTAATACTCAAAAAGATCACCTATGGGACCTAGAAAAATATTCTTGCACATTATGCAAGTATGGGGCACACAAACATGTGATGATTTTTTTGATGATGAACTCATACCAGCATCATCAATAAGGGGAGGAACACTAACCTAGCCTAGGATATCAATAGGCTACTCAATCTATGGATTTCTCTAATAGTTTGAGAGCTAGCCTCTGCAATGATATCAAGATGATGCACTAGAGGAGGGGGGGAGACATTAGTAGGGGGGACAAAAGTGCCATCTTTCTTCCACTAGGAAAAACATCTATTCTAAGGAGCTCCTCCTCCTACACCCATCTTGGGCCTCATACTCCAATAGTTCACCTTAAGGTGCAACACAAATTTGCTATACAATTTTTTAATGAAATAAAATGGCACCTCTAAATTTTTTTGCAGAGGGATGTCAAAAACTATCCACCAATGATCCCAAAAGTTCACATGAATAGCCTCATTTGTGCACCATTTAATTGATAGTTTGGGCTTTGTGTGTTCTACTTGTTTACTAGTTTTTGGGTTCAAAAAAAGGTTAACTATATCATCTTTAGTTATATTTAGGGCTGCAACCTCATCATAGTCCAACCCATCATCAAACAAGGCATGCATTTGGTCATGCTAGTGAAGAGCAGCATTTTGTTCATTGGTAAGTGTTTTAATATTATCCATTATAGTGTTTAACATAGATAACATGGGAGCCAATATGGGTATAGTGTTATATCCAATTCGCAAAATCCTCAGTTCAATGAGATTTTCAAATATCAAATATGCAATTTGAGGAGGGTTTTGAGGGGGTAGGGAATCATTTTGTGGATTTTTTGAGGGGGTACTAGATTATTTTGTGGAGGGTTACAAGGAAGATTATTTCTTGCCTCAATAACATCATTTGGGTTAGCCACACCTATTAATTTGCAAAACATAATTTCTATTAAATTCTACCTAAATGTCAACAATTCCTATTAAAAACCTATTTTAAAAAAAAATCAATTTTAAAAAATAATTTATAATGATATTCATTCAAAATATTTAAAAAACAAAAAAAATTACCCTTATCTCATACCTTTTTGGAAATCCAATACTTGAATTGAGCTCAGCAATCAAACAAAAAAAAAATGTAATGTAAAAGGAGCTCTCAGTTTTGTTTCTCTTAAATCTATGTCACAAGTTTTGGGTATCCAATTTCATATTGGATAGTCAATATAATATCAAATATCTAATATGAAATTAGATACTCAATTACTAATCGGATACCCAAAAAGGTTTGGTCCTAACTTTTTAGCCTTGGTATCAGGATGGGTGGAAAAAAGTTAGAGTGGATTTATAAACACTTTTAGACATTTTCAAACTCCACTTTTTTCACATCACCTCTTTTTGGCACACCATGAACTTACACATACCCTAAAGGATTTGAGAAATGTAAATCCACCAAACCCAAAGAACACTTGCTTGCTAGAACATGTCATAGAGAAGAAAATACAAAGAACAGGCCAGGGTTTGAGTCTAAGAATATGAAAATTATATTATCAAACTAGAAAGAAAAAATAAAATATACAATTGATCAATCCTCATAGAAGGAGATTGTAAAACCTAAAAGGGAAACCCTAAGAGGTAAATGACATTTAATAATTAAAATTTAATTATTAAATGGAAATTCAAATGCATAAAAGTGAAATCTTAAGATGAAAGTAAAGGTAATTTAATAAATGAAATTATATTAACCCTTTACTCTAACACCCCCCTTAAGGTGAGCAACAATGCATTTACAAATAATGTATGAAAAAGAAAGGAAACTACAATGCTGAAAGTAAATTTGGGTCCTAAAAATATGGCCTGATGAGGTACCCAATCACAAACAAACCTCATTGAAACAAATAAATAGGGAAAACCATTTAGGAAAAACCCTGCTCCAAAAATAGATAGAAAGAAAAAGTACAAATGATATGTCTCAAGAGACTCTCACAAAACCATATGTACAATGAAACCCCCATGATAGAGGCTTGAGACTCCATAGACCCCCTAGAATAGTAGAATTGTTGTGTCAATGAACAAAGCAATTGGCTCCAATATTAAAGAAACAAAGTCACTAGACAAGGACAATGAAACCCCTGAATGTAAGGTGAGGCTAGAAGTCTTAGTTGATGCTCAAAGTGGAATGCATGAGAATCCTAAAATGGAATCTCCAATGGAGGTGGGATAAAAAGTGTGTTGATTCTATCATCAGAGAGGAGATGTGTGTCCTTTGACATATCCTCAACAATTGCACTAGGTGGCTCGATATATGGATATGCAATGGTAGGAAATGTTGAAGAATAGTCCTATGAAATAACTAGAATCTGAACATGAGGTGGAGATTTAGAAGTCACAACACTTGTCTCATGAGCAACACATAAGTTCAAGTGACCCAACTTCACCTCAGTAGTTTCTCATGGACAAGGAGAGTCAGCCTCTAATAGTGGATATGGTGGACCAAAATAACAAGTGTTTAAGTAGGAAGAATGATCAGTAGTCCTTGTGGAAACAATATTTCCTATCTCACTATCTCTTATGTGCACTAATCTTGTGGAATCTCAATTGTCTTCCCTGTCACACTATGTGTAATTTGATAAATTATAGAGAGAAGGTTAAAAGACAAAGACGGAACACATAACACATCATGAAATGTACCATCACCACTATCAATAGAACCTTTCCCACATATAGTTATAACAGTTTTGTTCCCAATCAAAATGTATGGTAGGAGAAGCCTCAAAAGAAGAGAACAAACCCTAGCAAGATGCCATATCATGTGAAGCACCTCCATTAACCATCTAGAAGAATATGGAGTAGTACTTGCACATAGTGCATGACCCTTTCCTATGTCTTTACCATATAATTGAAATGATGATGATGAAGAAGATCTATGAGAAGCAGAAGGAATATCAGTGTTCATCTTTTGAAGGAGGGCTATCAAATCTTAAACTTGTTTGGCATAGTCATCTATCTTCTTCTCATAGAAATGTGACCCATCATGATTGGGCTTATTAAAATATGAAAAATTCGTTCTATCTAGTTTTGGTTTATCCCCCTTAGGAGGTGGGCCTAATGAGACTTATTTTCTCACAAACTACTTGGTTTCAATTCTTTATTCTTGAGTCCTCATAGACTTAGCTAAACCACATGCTAACACCCAAGACAAGCATTAGTTTCCAGTACGCCAAAATTGCTTAAACTCTCTCTTGAACTACTTTGCTATGATGTCTAACTATTTACTATTTTGCTTCCTACCATGAGCAAACTGCATGAGAATCAATTTCGTACCCACTTTAGATATATATTAACTCATTGGATGCATCTTCTCATTGAATTTTGCAAAATAAATACCAATTTTTTTTTAAAATCCAGTACCCAAAGAATCGATGGAGGAATGGAAGGTAGAAGCAAAAATCTGAAAATTTCTATGAATCTTAGAAAGAATCAGGTAAATGCACTCAGTGTTAGTTTCTATTTTCTTATAACCCTACAATAAATATCCATGTTGTTTTAACTTCATCAAGAATTCCTTAATGGAAGGAAAATAATCTAGTACAAGAGAGGTAAGGTATGCCTTAATCTAAAGTGCCCTAAATTCACTCACTACACCAAACAAGCCATCAAGCTTGGTCCACATAGCTAGAGGGGTATTGTACCCATTAAGATGAAATTATAAACTATCATATACCTGTAAAGAAATCAACCCCATTGCCTCATCCAACTTTTTCATGTGTTATATGACCTCAAAAGGCCTTTGTAAAACTGGCTACACTACATCTAAAGAAGACCACAACCCTTTCGACCAGAGAGGTCATGTCATCAAAGACTTCTATGTGTGATAATTATGAGGGGTCAGAAGTTCTAGACAAGAAGAGGTCTCGATCATTATTTTAGAAGGCGTTGGATTTTTTTGAAAAAAAATCTGGTTTACTAATGTAAATAACAAAAACAATTGTACAAAACAACCCCCACAATGCAAGGAAATGAACTCGAGCTACTAGAAGGAATGTGTATACAAGAAAAGAGAAAAAAAGATTATGTTTGAGAATCAAATGTACCTCTGAGAACTAATGAGAAAATAAAATTAAATATAGATACTGCTTGAGGTCTTTTCGATGCTTCTTTCATATTGGAAAAAAGAGCCAAAATTAGCAAGTTATACCACAAGGAAGATAGAAATCATAATTTGAATTGAAGAGAAAAGAAAGGGACCAAACAAGAAAAATTGCAAAAAATACCATCGCTGTCATGGCTATCTTTAAATCATCTTTCGAAAACTTTTTTCAAATCCAAAAATTTCCTTTGCATGCTCAAGTTAGAGCCAAAAACCAACAAGGCCTCCTTATAGCATAAAAAAATTGGGAGGGGATAAAAAAATAGCAACTGACCACCCACATGACAGTGAGCTAGGTGATTGAGGCTGGGAGGTGGCACGTCAAGTGAAGGAGGATCAGTGGCGATAGTTTTAGTGGCACTTGGTGTGACAATAGTGGCTTGACAAAGTGCAGGTGGCATGATGGACTAACAGTGGTGGAGATCCATAGTGGCAAAGGGAGACCACATGTAGTGAATTTTGGAGGTTAACCAAACTACTAGTAGTTTTGCTAACCATTATGGTGGACTTTAAACCACCATCACTTAAAAATTTTTTTTTTAATTTTCTAATTTTTTTTGCCTTGGAGCGCATTTGAAAGGTTGTATAGCCATAGTATGCAAATTTATTTTGGCTCCACAATAAACATTGTCCAAAATAAAATAAAATTCATATCAAATTGGGGATTTTGACATCTTCTAAATCTGACTCTAAGGTTTGTTTGGCCTCAAAGTGCTTTGAAATTCAGAGACCCCCCTATTTTCACAAAAATTGCTTTAAAATAGTCAAATATGTTCTGTCAAACCATTGTTCATCTTTTTCTCCAAGTAAGAACAAGCTATAGCAGGTCATGCTCCGATACGATGAAGGATTTGACCAATACAAATCCACAAAACTTGAAGAACACCTACATGCAAGAACCTATCACAAAGATGAAAAGACAAATAAGATGTAAGGGTTTGGCTCTAAGAATATGAAAATTATATTATCAGACTGAAAAGATGAAAAAAAATAACAATTGATGAATCCTTATAGAAGTTGATTATAAAACCTAGAAGGGAAACCCTAAGAGGTAAATGACATCTAATAGTTACTATTTAATTATTAAATGGAAATGCAAGTGCAAAAAAGTGTAATCTTAAGAATGGAGTAAAGGTAATTTAATAAACAAAATTATATTGACCCTTTAATCTAACATAAAGTTTAATCAATATCAATGAAAGAGTAATGAGTCAATGCCACTATGCAAGATAATATTTGATTTACATGGAAATCCAATTAGAGTTAAAAATTAGTGAGAATATCTCACAAGATATGAAAAGTATTATATAAGGCTCATAGCTAGAGTTGCATCTATGACTCATTATCTTAGAGAATGATAACAAGAACTTAAAAAATATATAAATTACTTCTCTAACACAAGATACAAGAAGGCGTTGTAGAGGAGACTTGCTATCCCAACATAGGATACATGAAAATTGTTACAATGAATAATCCTACAACATACTATTTCCAAAAATATCCTCATAATGTAGATATTTCCATGATATCTCAACAAATCATCATCAATTTCATTTGAAAACTTCAACTTGTATTGTCACTTCCTAGAACTCATATCTTCCAAATATCACTAACATTTCAAACTTTATAATTAATTTTATTTTCTATTTATATCATATAGAACTTTAGTAAACATGAATTAGGTCAACAATAATGAGGAAAATAAAGTTATCCAAATATGTGACTTACCACCACATAATTTTAATATAATTAGCCTTATCCAAGAGGGAGGATCTAAAATATGATTACAGGATATGGTAAGTGATTCCACATATAAAAAATCCTTGTAGCACATCTTTCAAAGGTGAACTCATAATAGTAGGCTACACATTTTAGATTAAATAATTTTATAGTTCTTGCCACATTTTAACCCATATTCTATCAAAAGTGTTTTTTATTGATTGCAAAGAGTATGTTGAATTAAAGTATTTTATGTCATGCTTTGAATCAAAACTAAGTGTAATGTTCCAAAAGGAATCCTTAGAACAAAGGGTTAAACATGCACGTAACAATTTATTTTATAAATTTTGGGCAAAAAATTACATAACTATGTGCATGACATAATCATAAACATAAGAGAGATAAAATGTGCAAAGACAATGTTCCCATAATTACATGATTGTGTGTAAGTGAAAGACTAAAAAAGTACTCCCAAAGGTTCCAAGACAACAAAACCACATACTTATTATGCAGAAGAAAAATTTCATTAGATTACCCTAGAATGATTTAGATAACATTCACATATCATAAAAGGCTAAATCAATGAGAAGATATGCTAAACAAAGAGGAGAGGAATCCATCTAATTGAGGTTCGTTTAAAAGTTAAATAATTTTTTGGTAACATGGTTAATCATACATGTAAATTGGTAATTATTCATAGTCATAATAAATAATACAAGTAACATGATCCTCAAACATTCATACACAACTAGAAGAATTAATATTACATAATGTCCCCACAAGAGAATTTTCCTAAAAAAACATATTGATTCCTAAAATTTGGCCAAGTCTAATAAAATTCTAAAAGTATAGAATTTTTATTATGTACAACTCCTATGAATCTAAAACCACTCTCAAACATCCTAAATGTATTACATTAAATGTAACTTAAGGTATAGGAAAGGAAGAAAATGTAACTTATACTTAAATGTCACATTTTATGTATCACCTCGAGCCTCAAATTAGATTATGGAACTAAGGAAGGTGAAAAAAAGATATCAAGATATGAAATTGTAGTTTTTATTAGCTCATAAGGAGTGTTCATTGGTTTGCATGCAAAAGATAATATGCAGTAAAATATGAGGTAAATTCCCTAAAACATGAAACAAAATCTTAATCATAGAAAATCATAACTTATAATAAAATGTACCATTCTATAGACTATATGCACTAACTCACCAAGCTTATTTGTTGAAGTATATATTATATCCAATTAAAAATGTGTAATTATGATTAACACTAAAGAAATGTTATTTACATAAATTATGACATATACACTGGTGTGCTTTAAAAATTCTTAAGTGAAACTAGATGCCAAATTAAAGGTTAGATTTAGGTTTTAACAATGGATATGATTGTTGATGCCAAAGAATGAGTAAAATAGAAGCTTTCTCCACTTAAATGAGTGGTGACTCAATCCATATTGAGAAAATACATTCATAAGATATAGAATAATATCAAAATATAACTAGTATATGGTCTTAATACACATTTAAATGATTAGTGTGAAATTGATGAATGGCCACACCAACCTTACCAAAATAACCAAAAATGAAAGTAAAAAGAGGTCAAAATGCTTTACAAAGAATACTTTAGTAATACCTATCCTTTCAAAATAAACAATATGATATCATTGATATAAGATCTTCAACAAGAGAGTTTATAAACTCCTCAAGATGGGAGAACTTCAACTTCATACAATTTGAGAAATCATCCAATATGAGATCCTACAATGAGAGATCTTACAACTAAGAGTATTCTTACAAATTCTCATATGCTTTTATTATATAGGAACTTACCATCCAAGATATTACAAATAAAACAAATGTGCGATAAAGGTAGAAACTACCTTTCTACTAGTATTAAATGCCCACCAAATTATAGTTAAGCACCACCAAGTGGGCTGATTAAAAAATTACATTACTTTTATGGGCTAATATGAAAATAGATAGCACATAGCCACAAGATAAGGTGTAACTATCTATCAATAAATATTAAATATGTGATAAAATTTAAGAAATGCCGAAAGTATTTTAAGAAACTTTCCACAAACTTCTAGACTCCACATATGCACCTTAATAAATAAAATTCTTGTTTTACTCCTTTCCTATTAGTTTCTTTCTATTTCTTTTAAAATTATTATTTCTCTCATATTTTCATCACTTTTCTCTCTTCAACATTTTTCATATTGCTCTCATTTTATGATTCAAGATTCTCTTGTATTAAACAACCAAGATACAAAATTTTGTGAATATGGATTTACGGCATGAAACTAAGTGATAGTACCAGTCTTTTAGATTTAAAACAAACCCTATCAATAAATTTGGCACCTCTAAAATATTTGTTTATTTATTTTATCTTCCAATGCCTAGCTGAAACAAGTATCCATGACTAACAATATTGCTTCTCTACAATTAACTTTTACTCTCATCATTCTCCAAAGTTATGAGATTTATGTACATATAATAAACTTTCAAGTACCATATAATTTTTTCTTCACATCCAACATATTTTTATAAAATCCTCTGGTATATCATCATCATGTCTTTCAAATCCTTCCCAATTGAGTTTCCCATGATTCATTAAAATCTACCTTGTCTACAACTTGATCTTTGCTTTTTTCTTTAATGCCTTCAACAAGACATGCTACTAAGTTACACTTCTTTCACCTCAAACTAAGGTATTCCACTCTTCCTCTACTACTAAAATATTCATTAATAAATCATCTTCATCAACTTTAGGTTCTCAAATCTCTTCATTTCCATCATCTTCCTCTTATTGTGTACCATATGCATTATGGTCAAATACATCTTCTTTCTTTAATGTATTGAAAGAATTGTTATTATCTATTTACTAATAAAGCACTCTTCTCTTTCATAACTTTTCCTCTATTTTATTTAGTTGCTTCATCAAATCTAGAATTCTAATTCTAATTTCTTCTCAATTTATCTTTCTAATTTTATCAATCCTGCTAATCCCAAGAGTCCATCCAATTACAAAATTAATCTTCTTCTTTCTCTTTTCCATATTGATGTCCTTATAAGGTAAACTTCACCTCACCCAAGGTTCTATTACAAACTACCTCATAGTAAGTGATCAATCTACACATGCAAAAATCATGTTCTAATGTAACTAAAGAAAGGGTCACACCACCCTTACCAAATGATAACCAAAGACATAAGAATGGAGATAAAGAAAGGACAAAATGCTTCACAAAAGACACATTCATAATACTTGAAAATATTTACAACATCTACAAGATGATATCATTCTAATAAATTATTCAAGAAGATATTTTATAAATTATTCAATATGAGAGAACTTCAACTTCTTACAATATGAGATAGGATCTAGCATGATATTTGACAAACTAAGAGCTCAACAATTTTTTAAGTGGAATTTGTTTTCCAATTTATGATTTTCAAAGATGTAGTGCCCACTCATAGTTTTCATTTGTGTTCTAATTACTAAACTCTCTTAGACATATTTTTATGCATATGTTAGCATTAAAAGATACTTATTTACATTTATATGACAATGTGTCATGACTTTATTATATATCTAGATTGATTACATATTTGATACATTACATGTATTATTTGATGATAATGACTACTTTCACAAAGATGGTTCTCTAATTACTCCTAGTTGGTAAATGTAATTTATTTCATGATGATTAATGTATCTTCATGATGATGATTTATTTCTATTGGATTTTGATGCTATTTCTACTAATGATTTATTTATGGTACTTATCCCATAGTTGTATGTGTATAGTGTGCATGTCTATTTTGTATTTCTATTTGATTTTCTTGATATGGTTGAGGGAGTGAGTCATAGTCATTTACAAGTTGGGATCTATATGATGCAAATATGAAGAATTGACTTCATTGAACTATTAGGATGAGCATGCCCTATCAAAATAACTCAATGGAAAGGATGGGGAGATAATGTTCAGATCTAATCCTATCCAAACCTTAATTATTGTACTAAGGAGGAGGACATGTATTTGACTGCCTACTCTTTTAGACCTATCAGTTTATCTTTGTGTGTGTTGTTTGATTTTAGCTTTGGTCATTTTTCTTATGTTTCCTTTATGTAGATTTGGGTATGTGATTTAGTTAGTAAATTATTTAATTATGATACTTGGATTAATCATATGAAATGAGAACTATTAGATATTATTTAATTAGAAAAAGGAAATTAAAATATTGATGGTATTTAATTAAATGGGAATTAATAAAAAATGTGTCATGATTTAGAAGACTTAATTTAAAAGTTTAACTTAAAAAATTTAGTTAAAAGAGAACTAAAATATTGAGTTATTATAATTATTTAATTAATCATGATAAGATTAGAGTTGCATTTAAATGGTGGGCTTCAATTATTATTATTAATTAAAATAACAGATTACACTTTTAAAAGTGCTTGCACAAATAATTAAAGTGGAAATAAAAGCAAAAAAGGAATATCTTAGTCAAAAAATTCATTAAGTGTGAATGAAGGATTAAAAATTGAATTGATTATTATTCAATGGATTTTTAGAAAGTTAGAAAAGAGAAACCCTACATAGGGTTAGAGTTCTTTATTAGAGGATTTTTAGTTGATTTTGTGCCCATAGGTTTTGGGAGAGAAAAATTGGAATCGAAGTTAAATAATGTTGGAAGATTTGGGATTTGTAATCTACATAGATTATCTTAAATTTCAAAATTTGATTATGGGTAGGGTTTGGAACCTATTGTAGAAAGTTCTCTTGAAAATATATGTTTCCTTTGTGTCTTCCTAGATACATGCAAATCAAATAGTTGATATATTATTTGGACATTTGGATCAAGAAATATGTTTGTACAAATTGAAATGAGGAAATCTTGTTGATCATTTAGAAGAGGTTGATCACAACTATCAAAATTGTAAAACCTTCTTTTTAATGTTGGAAAATTCAACAAAATAAATCTAAAGGAAAAAAATTATTGAATCAACTAAAGGGTTTGATTGCTAAAAGCTAAACTATTAAACATGAAAAATCTCATGGAAATCTTTACTAATAAGTTCTACATTTATCCAAGAATGAAATAGAATAGAAAAGAAAATTGATTTAAACTTTATTCGACAATATCCCTATCAGACTGCATAGTACAATTCTGTTAAAAAAATTATTTCACTATATATATATATATATATATATATATATATATATATATATATATATATATATATATATATATATATATATATATATATATATATATATACAAAACCAAATATATAAAAATTAAAATTAAAATATATACTTTTGTCGAGGCAGACACCCTATCCCCCAACCTCATGTGATAGTTTTGATGCAAAGTAGTGTGCATTGCTACTAAGGTAGCATGTTTTGCTACTTTAACACCATATACAGTCATAGGTAGCACATACATTGACTACCTTAGTAGCCAAAACCCTTTAAAGAATTTTTTAATTTAAATTTTATTATATTTAAATTTTTTATTATTAAATCTTATTAAATGTGGTTTTTTATTAGTAATTAAGTGATAATTTAATTATATTATAATAATTGTAAATTTACTTAGTTTAAATTTTATCAGTTTAAGCATTGATTATTTTAAATGTTATTTAAAATGAATTTGTTTTAAAATTATTATATATTTAAAAATATTTTGTTTTTATATGTTAATTTAATTAGTTGTGTCATGAATATTAATAAATAATTAATGAATTATTCATTGATTATCTTGTTCATTAACATTGACATGATTTATTTTGAGATATTTAATCACAATGACAATATTTTCTTTTGAAAATATGAAAAACTTCATGGTTAGACACATTCTCATGGTTAACACAAATACTAGAATCTGAATTTATTTATGTCTAGGACAACAACCTTGTGTTTTGTATGTATTTTATTTTTAGTCTTGTGATGTTCTATTTTGCATTGGTTTTATGTCATTGTTTAGTGGGTCATGTTAGAATGTGTACCAAAGGCTTGCTTGAGATTTCTTTTAGGATAATTATTTGACTCGACCACATGATATATTTTATGATTCAAATTGTGATTTTATGATTATGAGATTTATCTTGTTGGAAATTTTATAATGCCTTGGGTTTTTTAGGATCAATGTATTTTTCAAGTTTCATGTAATGGAACTAAATTTGATTATTATTGTTATTGTATTTTGTGATCTTAGGAGATATTTTCTTGGATAATTTCTATGGTTGTGGCTTACAATAGGGGTCTAAGGTTTGAAGTGGCAAGTATAATGATAGCCTATTGTAAATTGGGTTTTAAGTGATAACACAATAATAAAAATATTTAAACTTACATTAAAAAGATAAATAGAGATGTTGACTAGCCCATGTCTTGAGCACTTGTATAGGCCAATGATTGGAATTGGATTATACCTAGTGAGAGGTGTGACTATCATTCCTCATCTTCATCGGAGGGCATTCTTGTTCTATGTGTCACATTTAGGGTCTACAATCTAGAATGACTAGTCCAGGGTAACTTAATGCTTGAGGTTTTGGGGTCTCGTGAGAGACAAATCTAGGGTAACTCAAGGGGTTTGACTATGTAATGAAACTCCATAGTATCTATCCTAAGTCTCCTTCATTGATTTTATATTTTTCTCTAGTTTTGTATTTATTTTGGATTTATTTAGTGGTTATTTATTCTCATCGATGATAATTTTTCTCTAAGTACTGGTTATTTTGATTTTGGATTTTGGAATTTTTTTTGGAAGTGGATATTCTTTTAGTATTGTATCCTTTTTTTTGGATTCTTAATTTATACCTAGTATGTACTTGTTGAATTTGGTATGCGGTGTTAGCTTTGGTTGATTATCTTTTCAATTTTGGATACTTTTCCTTTTAAGAATAGTTTGTGTTACCTTTAAGTTTGATTGAGCTATCATGATTTTTTAATTAAGATTTTCCTTTGTAAGTTGATATATATGTGTAGCTCATTCATTATCTTCACTACACAAAGGGAGTGGTGCCTAATTGAGTTACCCTGAGGTCAAAAGGTAGTTACTTCTTACCATTTGGGTTTCCCAACAGTTTAATGGATATTAGATGTTTTCTATGCAATTATACTATTATGATTTATATTCCTATCTTGAAAAATTCTATTTAATTAATGTACAAATATATTTGTGTTTCTTGGATCTTGAGATCCTATAGGATAATGTATTGTATTTTGAAGTGCTTGTATTTATTATTACACACCCTATTACATGAGCAATGAATAGTGTTATTTGAATGTGTTATTGTATCAATTGTACTTATGAGATTATGTATTTTTATTCATTAATGATTATGAAAATTGTACTTAAGATTGAAACTTATAATAAAACTTTCTTAAACATGGCTCAACATGAAGGAACCCTTAAGGAATGGAAATTTTATTTGCATTGCTTATGCGTAATTCAGGTGTTCATTTTGTATTACTTCCACATTGTTATCTTGATGTTGTGATCAATTTTACTCCCCTTAATACCAAAAACACATCACATAAACAAATAAATAATAATGATTAATGAGAACAGAATATGGGATTCTTATTATCATCACAAATGCAAATTTATAGAATTTTGAAATAAAATATGAAATTCCACATGAGTGCCTTCCTTGCAATAACTTGCAATAAAAAGTTGTGAACTGTCACCTAGAGTTGTCCTAGATAATATATGGGCATTCCTTAAATAATTGTTTTTACACTTCTGAAGAAGTTTCTAGACTTCAAACCCTAACCCTTGAGACATACTAGCTCTAAAAATCCTATAGATTTGGCCTAATACACCTTTAAGACTTATTTTAGAAATTTTGATTGGCTCAACTTGGGAAGGCCATAAAGTTTTAACCATTTCTCCAATTCACCATAATAAAACTTTTTGGAATCCTTAGCTTTTGGTCTACAGGGCCCAACTTGCACAACCTCTAGTCAACCCCATTTCAAAGCCCATCTAGGGCATCTGAGACCTTCAATAATGAGGCTAAATTTTTTATACTAAAATTAAACACCAAAAATTTGCAATAACTACATGAATATTCATGATATGGAATTGAGTCTCAACTAGTAGGCTGATACATCCAAGAATGTCTAAAATTAGGACATTTCAAGCTCTAATGAATGACTTAAAAAGTAGATAGCCTCTAGATATAACAACTCTGTACAAAAACAAAACTTATTCAAGAAACCAAAAAAAAGGAAATGTTTTAGGTGCTCAAAGGAAAATCGGGATGGTTAACCACCTCCCTTAATATCCATGATGAATCTTCTGCTAGTTTGTCTTTCCATTTGATTAGATACTTTTCATATTTTCTATTCCTGGTACTTTTTTCAACATGACTATCCAATATCTCCTCAATCTCATTTGTAGTTGAACTAGTTACTAGAATACTCCACTGTGCTTTGGCAATGTTATCTCCATCATGTTATTCATAATACTCTATCAGATCTAAAATGTTAAATACTAGTAAAATATTGAATTTGATAGGAAACTCCACTTTGTAGGCATTTCTAGAATCATGCATTGTCACTATCTTGCATGCTCCAAACTTCTTCATTTTCAAGTTATTATATGTATCCACTGGAAAACACTACTTTATTAAATGAACCATGACTTCATCTCAAATCTAAATTTCCCTATACCTCATTTCCACATCTACCTTAGCCTTTTATTGTGTATTCATTTAATAATGTAGTTCCTCACCTCATCATGGTTATATGGGACTTCAAGCTTCACCAAAATCAGGACCCTCTAGATACAAATTCTTCATGAGTTCCTTGAACCTACCCACCTCAACCCATATCCCTCTTAGAAAAAGTTGTCTTCTACTAAGAGCATATGCAACTCTATTAGACTCCCCACTCCTATTTTTTAGAATAGATATGTAACTCTACAAAAAATTAAACCACTTCAAATGTCTTTCATTCAATTTCCTTTCACTATTCAAATATTCCAAATTTTGATGATCATTATATATAACAAAATCCTTAGGAAGAAGATAGTGTTTCCACTTCTTCAAAGCCTAAACTATAACACAAAACTTCTTATCATAAACATAATATTTTATTTTATGTTCATTCAATTTCTCACTGAAATAAGCAATACATCTACCTTCCTAACTTAAAACAACTCCTATTGTAGTGCCACTAGGATCATAGTCTTGAAACACCTTATTAACATTTGGAAGTGCTAAAAATAGGTTGCTCTATTACTTTTTCATTTCAACAGATTAAAAATCTTATTTTCTCCTATAGTCCACTTAAATTATTTTCTATCCCCTCTCATTATTTCATTCAAAGGCCCACACATACTACTAGAACCTCTTATAAAATTTCTCTGGAAACTAGCCAATATATTGAAATATCTTACCTCTATTGCAATCTTTGACTAGGCCATTCAAGGATAACCTTCACTTTCTTAGGGTCCATTTTTAGACATTTTGCTAAAACTAAAAATCCAAGGTACACTAACTCCTTCTCAAAACTACACTTCTTTATATTTGTGAGCAACTTTTCTTCCCTCAACTTATCAAATACCTTACAAATATGCATCAAATTCTCCTCCAATGTCTTTCTAAATATTAAAATATCATCTAGGAAAGCAATGAAAAACTTACATAGAAACTCCTTTAGTATGTCATTCATGAGCCTTGTGAAAATGCTTAGTGCATTGGTTATCCAAAAGGGAATGACTAACCACTCGTACAGTCCTTCCCTTGTCTTAAAGGCAATCTTCCACTCATCTCTTTCTCTAATGTGAATGTGATGATACCCACTTTTTAGATTTGTCTTTGTGATATACACAACTCCACTCAAATAGAAATCATCCATCTATGGCAATGGAAATTTATACTTGATTTTGATTTTGTTAATATCTTAAGAATCTCTAGACATCGTCCTTTCTCCACTCTTCTTTGGTGCTAATATTGTTGGTACAACACATGGACTCAAACTCTCTCAAATTAACCCCTTCTACAATAAATCATGCACTTGTCTATTCAACTCTTCACTTTCAGTTGGTGTCATTTTGTGTGCTACCTTATTTGGAAAATTGTCTCTTGAGATCAAGTCCATTAGGTGAATGATCTTCCTCGATGAGGGAAATCCATTAGGTACATTATGTGATACAATATCATGAATCTCTCCCAACAAATCTGCAACTTATGCAGATACCCCCTTTAC
Source organism: Cupressus sempervirens (assembly GCA_028749045.1). NCBI lineage: Eukaryota > Viridiplantae > Streptophyta > Pinopsida > Cupressales > Cupressaceae > Cupressus > Cupressus sempervirens. The sequence goes on along the minus strand of CM053785.1, from coordinate 844,956,168 downwards.
TTATTTTTTACCATCTTTTGGGGTTACCAAAAAGCACATATGGTCACACTTCATACCTTTTAGAAACTCCTTTATATGAACAAAACATATTCTGGTAGCACTACATACATTTTCTTCTTTCTCCTTCAATGACTTCAACTTGTGTTTCACTCCATGATTTGTTAGAGTGTAGGTATTTTCTCACCCATCATGTACAACATGCCTATCAAACTTCCATGTCCTACCCATCAATATATGACATATAGTCATAGGTATGATATCAACAAGTAACTCATCTTGGTAGTTTTAATCTTGAACCTCACTAGGTACTTCTGATTGACCAAGACCTTATGGTCATCCTACACCTAGGAAATGTGATATGGATGTAGGTGTTTTGTGACCATCTTTTCATACACTAGATTGTCTATTCTTCCACCATCATTGATCAAATAAAATAACTTATCTTCACATTTGCATCTTGTGTGAAACAAACTCATCCTTTGATCAAGTTCAATCTCACCAATCAACAAGACTCTTTGACTGACTAGGAATTCTCCTCTTTTAGCATCTTTTGAATGGGATGATTTGGCATCTTTATCAACATGTTATGGGACTTCTCCTTCCTTGGTTTTGGGAACATTCAACTTCCATATGCCTTTCTTCTCTATAGTGAAATTTTTTTCCATGAAAACCTCCTCTTCTAGATCCTTTCCCTCTTCTTCTTCCTCTCTAATCTCTATTGTTATAAGAATGGAAATGATTGGAATTATTTCCCCTCTTTTAATGAATACTACTATTGGCATCATTCTTGTTCTTCTAATCATTATTTTGACCTTCATAAGACTATCTGCTAGATCTTTCACTATGGCCTCTTCTATTATTCTTGTTATTGAACTTCTTATTCTACTTTTCCTCAACTCTTAGGGAAAATTGGCATGTCTCTTCAATATCGTTCATTTAAACTAGACTCACCACCTCCTGAACACTTGGCCTCAAACCATTATGATAATGGGTGAATTTTTCCTTATTATCTTCCACATACTCAGTTCTGATGAGAACTCAGTTGAAGTCATTGGTATACTCCTAACTTGGTCTTCCCTCTTGCTTCAACTATTGCAATTTCTTTAGTAGATCAAGATAATAGTCCAGAAAAATGAATTGTCACTTGAATTTAGCTATCATATGATCCCATATGGTGATTTTTCTCTTCCATCTTCTATTTCACTCCAATTGTTCACCTCCTGCCACCATATTTTTGCATATCCCTTCAGTTTCACCTTTGCAAACTTGACACTATTGGGATCCTCAATATCTTCATACTCAAATTATTCCTCCAACTCATTGCTCTAGTTCATCAACTCTTGTGGGTTGAGATTTCTCAAAAATGTGAGAGCTTCAAACTTTAGTCTTTTTCCAATCTTAGAGATGGCCTTAAAAATTATTTCTTCCTCTGGGTTCAAAATTGCCTTTACTCCAAATTTTACTTCTTCTTCACCTTCATCATCACTTTCATCTCTTACAAAAATATTGATTCCTCTATTCATTTTTTCTTCTAATGCTTGCATCAATATATAGAGGGCTCTAAAATTCTTATTTGTAACACCTAGAACTTATCCAATATGCTCTCTATGTGGAGGTATTTTTCATTCTTCCACTAAATCCCTAATGCAAGTTGCCTTGTAATTGGTGATATGTCTACATGCTCAGCCCAAACCATGGTCCTTGTGCAACTGCCTCAAAGTCAATGATCTATTTACACACTTAGTAACTCCTTCTCTGATACTATTTGATGAAGGGTGCTCCCCTTAATACCACAAACACATATTAGAAACAAAGAAATAATAGAGATTGGCAAGAAAAAAATTTGTGCTTCTTATTATCATTGCAAATGTGGAATTACAGAATGTTGAAATAGAATATGAAAACCCACATGGGAGTCTTGCTTAAAATAATTTGCAATGTAGAGCTATGAAATATCACCTAGATTTTTCCTAGATAATGTATGTGCATTCCTTAAATAGGTATTTTTACACTACCTAGCAAGTTTTTAGACTTCAAACCCTAACCCTTGAGAAAATTTGATTTTAAAATAACATATAGAGATGGCATAACTCACCTTTGACACTTATTTTGGAAATTTTGGTTGGCCCAACTTTGGAAGGCCAAAAAAATTTAATTTTCTCAAATTGGCCATTATAACCACTTTTTGGAATCCTAAATTTTAGATCAATAAGGCTTGACTCATGGAAGCTCCATTCAACCCCATTTCGAAGCCCATTTGGGGTGTCTAAGGCCTTTAACACTAAGCCTAATGTTCTTATACCAAATTTTCACACCAAAAATCCCTAATAACTCCATGAATACTCATGATAACTCACTAAGCCTTGACTAATAGGCTAATATATCCAAGATGAACATCCACCTCTAAAATTAGGATATTCCAAGCTCATATGACTAACTTACTAAGTAGCAAGCCTCCAAAAACAACAACTTTTCAATGAGACTACCCTTATTAAAGAAATTTAAAAAGGAAATATTTTTTGGTAATTGGAAATTGCTCTTACACCTAGGATTTTCCAGCATCGTGTTATATAAATTTGAAAAAAAAAAAAATTTAGTAAACTTTGTAATGTATTAGATTAGTTTTACTTTTCTTCCCCACTAAGTTGTTACATTTAGTATTAGGGCCTATGTAGCAACTCTCAAAACTCTAGACATATTGTGCACCATTAGATAAAAAGTAGTAAAACTTCCAACAAGAATACTGTGGACAAAAAAATTGAAAACTTCCAAGTAGAAAACTTAGATAAAATAATGTGGACAAAAAAATTGGAAACTCTAAAACTTTTAAAGAATGAAACTTAGAATCATAACACATGTGTTCTATAATTTTACTTTATGTCTATGCATATTACCCTTATGTTTTTTGATGGATGTAGAGATTTTATTCTTATGTTTTCGTTTTGTAGGAGAGATGGTTTCTATTTATAGATTCATTGCTAGGGTTCATAGCTTAGGACATGGTAGATGTAGTCATCATAGCTATCTTTTGGTACACATAGAGGTCAATATTTAAAAAAGAGAGTATAAGGGGTAATAGTGGTGAGTAGTATACTAACTCAGAACTTCTTAGCACTAGAGAGCTACTTAGAGAGAGGAGACATCACAACATTCTAAGCATGAAGAGAGAGGAGACATCAAAACAATTTAAGAATGAAGAGAGAGCTAGATCCACAATTCCTAAAAAGGGGAATATAGAGGATAGATGGGAGTCCATTAGAGGTTATCATATGTCATACTTATTGTGAGTCAAGCTTCCTCTTTCTAATGGTGTAGGAAATCGGTATGATGTCTAAAATTTTCTTATAGCTTTGGACAATAGTTTTTCTATGTAGGAGTTTGAAATTGGTTTTGAAAGAGATGTATGCCATCATACACTTAAGATCTTTGTATCCAATTGGTGGAATATTAGGGGGGGAAATTGAGTTAAACATGAGGAATGTCACTTGAGAATTATTCCTTGAGAGTTATGTTTGGTATTCTTACTAGATCAATGGCATCAACAAAGAGCATGTGAGTTTCATAAGTTGAAATAATTTACTTTGACCATTATAGAGTATGAGTGAAAATTATTTCAGCTTATGCCTTATGTGGGGTATAACAATAATTCACTAGTGATGGACTAGCACTTCATTAGAGGTCTTAATGATAGAATTATTGGGGGTGTTAATGTGTTCCAATATAAAACCCTTAAGGATGCAAACATACAAGCTACTTTGGTTGACTTTAGTTTGTCTTTGGGTTTGGGTGGTCAACAAAATTTTCATGCTAGATAATCTTCTTTTTTAGGACTACCTAAGGGAAACTAGTATCAGGAAGCTAGAATTTCTAAGAACCTTTCCACATCCTCTAAAAGTAATCAACATTAGCAAGGAATGATTGTCGTTCACAATTAGGGAATTATCACAACTAGTAGCATGACACATCCAATAGATCAAGTCAAGCTACTCAAGGTCATAGTTAGGATAATAGTGTAGGTAGTTATTAGTATTTTAATAAACCTAGAGCTAATGGAGTTTTTAGTAGAGATTATTATTTTTTTAGAGAACATTGACATAAAATGGTCAATATTCCCCAATGTATAAAATGTATATCAGGATAGAGACATGCAACTTCAAAGCAAACAAGTGGGGATGTTGGTAGATCTCAAAGGATTTTTTAAGATAGATATCATCCTGGACAATAGTGTGGAAGTGTCTAAGAGAACCCTTCCACAATATTAAAACAACTCTTAACATCTTCTTTAGTTATAAAATATGTAAACAATAGATGCAACAACCATAGAAAGATAACTATACATTATAACACCAAATATATTAACTAGGGAAACCCTTGATCATAGAAAAAACCCTAGTGGAGATGATACCCACAAGATGTGTTGGAAGTCTTATTGGAAAACTAAAATACTGAGGGGTGGGGGGGAGGTGTGAATTAGGATCACTAAAACTTTAACCTTCAAAATAACTTGACCGTATTTACCACATTATCCATCTCATATCTAGATTATGAATAACATAACTTAAAACATTAAATCCTGAAATAGATCTAACTAAGCATTGCACCCACCAATCATGAAAATGTAAACATATAACACAAATATTTTTGTTACCTAGAAACCCTCCAAGATGAAGGTAAAACTAAGATAGGGATGAAACCCACCAATATTCACTACTACAGTATTAGAGTTAGCCTATTAGCACTACAAGTTTGATCACTTTTGATGATCTAACCTATGAGGAGCTTTACAAAAACTGTTATATCTACCTTGATTAAAGGATTTAACACTTACAATGAAGTTAGGACTCAATTAAGAGATTTACCTTGATTCAATCTATCAAATCTTATTAAATACCTGATCCTTTGGTCTATGCTCACAATGATGATTATGGATATGATCTTTTCAATCTCTGATCTAGTCCCTTATTTGATATATCTTTACTATATCCTTTACTACATCATTAGGTTGCTAAAATTTATTACTCCACAACTTTCACATGTAGCATCCAAAACCTAACTCCTTTGCATAGTACTTTTCTTCATTTTCTTACCATATTACAAATAGGATTTGTATCTACCCTTTTAAAGACATCTATAGAGTCTTCTAGAATAAGATCAATGCTATAAATGATCTAAATAACCAATGATCCTTATAGAGATTTAAAATTTTTCTTTTGCAAATTAGTAAAAAATACATATTTTACATGACTCAAATAGTCTAATATAGCTTGTAATACCTTTGGTCTTCTATTTTTCATCTAAGCTCTACATCATTGATTATATCATTTTTATCTAGTCTATTCATTTGATCCCCTTGATTTCTTCATTTTTTTCTTATTTATCTATTAGCATGAAAGATTATGGTATTCCTTTGGGGGAGTATCATAAGAAATATAAATCAGGTACCATGATTGAGATGTTTCATTCATGACTATATTTTTCATTGATAAAAACATAGATTGGTTTCTATAATGACTAGCAGAGTAGCAAACATAGATCATGGTCATAAGATAGTGGTTCAATTTTCAATTTGAGCATAGTTAGGAACATGTTCTACACTATGTTGTGATGACAAGGTTAAGTGTGCATCAAGTAAGTCAAAGATGTACAAGAGATATATTCAATTTACAAAGAGTTGTATAGAGATAGCATACCTGAGAACCAATTTCTGATGAATAGATTGTATCTCTTAACAAAGATAGAATTAGGTTATGTGAGGTTAGATAGAAAAAAATGACAATATGATGATGATATTAGTGAAAACAAAAATATTGGATTAGTACATGTGAGAAGTTGTGAATACTATGAGCCAAACATATTGTGTGATTACAAAACAATTTATTATCTTATTGTGGTCCTATTATAATTAGTTGGGAAAGTCTTAGGGCTGACTCAAGGAATTTTTTTGAGGACATGGTATAAAGGAAATATATTTTCCTAGTTTGAAATGAAAATTTTGATGTAAATTAAAATTAATAAGTATGAACTTGAGTAGAGTATCTAGTAAATGCAAGTAAGCAATACAAGGGATTATTAGATATAAAGTCGGTGATCTAGGATCAAGATTAGAAGAAATAGAGAAGTCTAGCTATTAGGATAGAAGAAGAGGAATCACAAGTATAGTTTAATTTTATTATTCTACAAGCAATAATAAAGAGATTATTTAGATAGTGGGTTCATTGGTCTTTCTATGGAAGATATTTGGATAGTGGGTCCATCTACCTTCTACAACTCCTAATAGGGTTGGCACTGCTCCTAATAGGGTTAGAATCTTCTAACAGGGGCTCAAAGTCTCCTAGTAGGAACTAATATGTATCAACTAATTTCATAGACTCCTAAAATGGTCCATCCTCTAACAAGGAACATTAATATAAGTGTATCATTTTGCAGGAACCATCCTATTAGCCATTTTAGCCCCCCACACCCCACCCCATTATTTCCTTGCTACCATCATTAAAATATGATCAGAGATGTCTATTCATGGAATCAAGCTTGTAAAATGTACTATGCATGTGTCTAAAACCTAACTAGAACCCTAGTTATCCCCTTCAATGATATAATTTTTCATTACCTTTTTGAGGGTGAGATTACCCATGCAAAACTTAAGTTGGGTCCCCTTGTTACGTTCATTCACTCTATGTATTTATATCATGCCTTATTTATTTAAAATCATTACATGTTCACCTTTTATTTCCCTAAGTCTAAGTGCCCCTTTTCTTAAACGCGTGGTTAGGTGATCTAGTGATGATGTCACAAGGTTGATAGGTGTCAACAGTTTGCAAGGTTTTGATGGATCAAAAGAAGAAAAGAGTTAAAGGCTCATGATCAATCATGACTATTGATCTAGAAGAAAATCAATGCTTGTCATATTTTCACTTTTTGAAGTTGCACAAAGGATAACCAAGGTGAGAAAGTGAGCATTTGACACATGGACATAGTGGGACTAGACTCGGGTGTGGGCCATATAATAGAATGTGTTAGAGAAAATTTGATAGAGTGGCATGTTCTAGTAGGTCAAAGGTGTTGATTATGGTAAAGGAACTTCAGTTATATAGAAACTATTAGATCTTGTTTGATTGATGATTATCATATTCTTTCTTTTCAAAGATGTGCGAACATTAGCCAAAGAAAGAAAGTGACAAGATAACACATGTCACTAATACATTTGGTACCAAATTGCAACGGTAGTGTCGTTGTAGTTTTTCCATCACAACCTTGTCGTTGTCACAATTGCGACAGTCTACCATCACAATTACGATGATGACAAGGTTGTGACGGAAAAATTGCAACGACACTGCCATTGCAATTTGGTACCAAATGTATTAGTGTGTCCTACTTGCCATGCTGTAAAATATTGAACCATCGCATGATCACAAGTAGTCAGATATAACTCCAGTTTCTAAGTTGCAAAAGTGCAAAAGAAAGTAAAAGTTAAGTCAAATGGTTATCACATCATCACAAATGTTAAGAGTAACTTGGGTTAAGGTGGCAAAGCAATGAAAGCATTTTGTTGCACCTTTGCAAGGTTTAAACATGATCAAAGATTGAAGTTGCAAGATTGTGATGGCATGAAATATTTAACCTTAAAGGGTTATTGTAACATCATGGGTAAAATAGTATTGGATATTTTTAAGGTTGCAAGGTTGTGATAAATGAGACAACAAAGCATCACATGGTTAAGTCATGAGAAAAGAATTCAAGCTACAAAGCTATGAGGGGCATCTAAAAATTAAAGGAAATGGTCATTGCACTATTATAAGTGTCTAAGCTATATTGAAATCTTAAGTTGCTAAGGTGTGAATGATGATCATGGTAGTTATGGTTTATGCAGTCATAGTATCACATGGGGTTAAGGTTAGCCTATGATGAAGGCTACAAAGTGGTGAAATGATTTGTTCACTCATTCACAGGGTTAAAGTTGAGATTAAGCTTTTAGGCTACAAGACTATGAACAAAGGGAATGAACTTGTTGAGTTAAGGTCCAATCGCATCTTTGCAACATTTCATCTCTAATTAAAGTTCTTAGTTGAAGTTGTGAAACAATGATGGCATTCATCTAGGAAAATCTTCACAACATCATACAGTTAAAGCATGTTTATTTTTAGTGATTAAGAAGGGGTGACAAAGGTAAAGATAAAGGAATCATAGGTAAATAAATTGATAGGTTCTAAACTATTGCAAGGAAGTGAGATGATCAGTTTCATGGTTATCACTCGGTTGTATTAGTTAGTGAACTAAAGTAGTAGATAGTAATGAAGTAATGATAAGGCTTAAAATGAAGAGCTCATGATTCTATGAGGCCATGTAGTCAATGAAGGAATAAATTTCTAAAGGAATAAACAAGAGCTAGAATGGACTTGACATGGCAATTAGAAAAATAGGAAGACCTAGCAAAATCTTTCAAAGATATGAGGCCACATGGTGGGACTAACTATTGAGTTAAATTTACTCGATGACATCGTTGTCTTGGCACTGATTGTGTACACAATCAGAAGTGGCTTATGGATGATGAAAAAATCCTTTGATCATCTATAACCACCTTTTTGTGTTGTTGACATGTGATAAATTTAATTTCATTCTACCATTATCATGGCTATCCATCTACCAGTCAGAGTAGTTACAATCATTGTTTCTAGCTCTTTAGGTTCCAAGTTTTATGCTAAAAATTGGATTTTCTTCATATGGATGTACATCCAATCAAATCTTCCTTAGATTAGAAATTATTGTTCTCTGCAACTTGAAGACAATGGTTGAGTTTTAGGTTATCAGTGGAAGTCTTCTTAGTTATGCCTAAGCTATAAACGAAAATTTTGTAACTCTTTCAAAGCTTGGTCTCTTCTCTTATTCTATAGAAGTTGTATTGCATACTCTTCTACTATAATTTCCTTTGGCTCTGAGTGGATACATTTCTTTGTTGTACCTCTTTCTTCCATTAATACGTGTGCAAAACCTTCTTGCCTTTTGTTAATGTATTGTTTCCATTCTTCAACTTGAATGTTGTATCTATCTTGCCTTTGAATGATATAAAGGGAATTTCCTTCCTTATAACATTTTACTGGTTTTTGATCTACATGTGATTTTTGAGATAAATCAAAGATTGAATCTATGTACTTTGGGATTATATTGGTGAATTGTGTAGTTCTAAGTAGAGATAAGACTAAGCATACTATTTGGTGTGTCACCTCTCTAGATTAGATTATGTAGTTTGATTTTATGTATTTCCTTCTCCCTTTTCCTTCAAAAAAGTAGTTAGGTGCATCAAGATAGTGAGGAAGCTAACCTTCTCCAAAGACTCAATCTCATTATTTAAGTCCCACAATTTGGAGATTGTTTCCATGTTTGACAAGGTTTCCTTTCAGTCAAACTTTAGGCAAGGGTGCAAACTTTTGTGAAAACACTTTTTGGCACACCTAGTGGGAGAAAATTCAATCTTATTAAGAAGTCTACTAGTTTTCTAGTGTCAAGAAAGGACTTCAACTTCTATGTTGAGAAAATAGTTTTGTTCTTAGAATTTCAGCCTTCAGGAGGTACACATTCAAGCACATGGTAACTCTATCTCTACATCTTGGTTTCTAGACCAGAATTGTTATAATTCATGCCCAAGGTTCAAATGAGGGCATCTTCTAGAGGTACTTTTTAGTTTCATGAACTTTAATTTTCAAATCCTATAAGAAGGAGAAGTAGACTCTCTCCATCAATAGTTAGGAGTTTAGAAGTAGCACATATGCCCATTAGATCTCTTTCTACTCCTCGAGTTGATAGATCATAACCTAGAGCACCATATTTTCATCTGAATAGATATTTATTCCACATGACACTCCCTAAGAATTAGGTTTTTGCTACATTCAATGAAGAGATTCCTCTCATATTATCCCAAAGTTATGATATCCTAGTATCTTCTCTTAAGAGTCTACCAGGCTTTATTGGTGAAACTTCTATTTCACCAATAGAACATATTCAAGAAGTTTCAAAAATCTACAATATAGATAGTATTTCAGAGGACGATGTTGTTGTTAGACTTTTAGCCTCATCATTAAAGCGGAAAGCTTTACAATGGTATAGGGGATTACCACATAATTCTATCAATAACTAGGATGAGTTATGAGAAATATTATGCAAATATTTTGAAGATAAAATTGATCACCTATGACTTTTAGAATAACTAACTACCGTTAAGAGAGAAACCCATGAATATATGATAGATTTCAATTATAGATTCCAAAAGACCTAGCATAGAATACTTGTTTTAGTAAAACCTTCCCCTAGTAATTATTTCTTTTATTACCTAAGAGTTCTTAATAGTGATATTGCTGCTACTTTACAAACCATGGGAGGGGTTACCTTACTAGCTCAATATGAAATTTCCATAAGAGCAGAAAACACCTTGAATCAAGGAAGGAAGTTAGCTCCAAGGCCTGTCTTTCCTAACATGCCTACTCATCAACTTATAGTAGCCCCTATTCCTACCACATCCACAAGCCAACCTCCAACTATAAATCCAATAGCCTCTAAATCCTCTAATTAGTTAGGAGAGTTGAAGAATATGATGTAGGCCCTAATGTTAGGTCATCATAAGTTACAAGATCAGGATTCCAATCTAGAAAAGAAGTTGGAAGGAAACTTCTCAATGGTGCAAAAGATGAGCAACAAGGTGGTAACCTTAGAAAGGAAAAAATCTCAAAAAATAGGCCTCACCAACCTCATCACTGAAACCCCACATCTAATAGACCACCAGATCATGGTCAAGCCCCATGGATGCAAAATAGGTCTGTGGGTCATACCCTAGCTACAAATGCAAGAAAAAATTTAGTAAGGACATTAGTTCCTCAAAAAAACCTTTCTCAAGAGAAATATTTTTGTCCTTCTTGCAATTATTCATATGAATATTGTATGTGCTATAAGGAAAAACTATCCCAAGCATCAACCACACAAGATCAAGCAATATGAAAATAGTATAGTGCTAGTCAACCTACTGATCTCTCTCATCTATAGCAATAGGGTGATTGATCTTTTATGAACCATTAGCAAAAGGAACATTTTCATACTAACGATGATAATTGTGATGCTATAACTCATAATACTAGAAGAAAAAGAAGAGACATTAAGAATGCTACACCTCCTCCATCAAACTAGTATTCAAATTTAGGTGTTGCCTCTCATACTCCAATTATAAATGTAGAATAAAATGTTTATCCCCAATAAAAGAGAAATATAAGAAAGAAGAGGTCTATTGAACCTTAGCCTACTCAAATTTAGTCATCAATTCCTATAGGCCCTAATGCTTCAAGTAAAGCAATTGCCACTCCTCTCAACATAATAGATCAAATGAAGAGGACTAATATTAGTGTTCCAATATGGGATGTTATCACTATGCCACCACATTTGGGGCTACTATAATAAGGGTTCAAGAGTATAGAGGTGTCAAGTTAGTTAGAAACCTTAGATGGTGTAACAGGTTTGATGCAGCCAATGAAAGAAGGGGACACAAGTAAAAAAAATAAGCCTCCTACTTTTTATGTCTCTTTGATTATAGGGGACAAAATAGTTCTTAATCACATCACAGATTTTAAAGCTAGTAGTTTTGTGATGCCTAAATGTGTAGTTGAGCTCCTTGATATTAAATATGAACCAATGGTTGGATATTTACTTTAGTTAGATAGTAGCTCTATCAAACTATCAAAATAGTAGGAATCCTAAAAAATGTGGAGATAGAATTGCATGCATGTTGTGGTTGTGCTATCACTCAACACATATTAGTAGTTGAGGTTGATCCACATTATTCCATCTCTATTCCTAGAGACTTCACTACATAGGTAGGTGGTTAAATTACATTAGACTAGTCCTATATGTTCTTTAGGACAAGATATGGGAGAAAAGCATCCCTAAGGGTACAACATTTGGCCGTTAATCACATAGAGGCCTACACACCTAGCCCTATAAACATGAATTGTTTGATCCAAGAGATAGATGATAAAGGAATGACACATGAACCTATTACTCTCCTAAGAGAGGTGTCTAGTTATATTTAAGATGAATGGGCCACTACTTTTCAATTTTATCCAGTACAACAAGCTAAAGAGACAAGCCTTGGTACATATTTCATATTGGAGAAATGTGCTCCTATTCATAATATCATAAAAATAAAAGAGGACATTGATGGATTATGGAGCATGTGCTTGAGAAACAAGAATGGCTTAGGAGCTTGTATGATGCTTGTCTCCCCTATTTTGGAGAAATTTTACTTCTTTTATAGGCTTCAATTCAATTGTACTAACAACATAGCAGAATATGAAGCATTGATTAAGCACCTCCAACTTGCACAAAAGAGGAGGAACAAATATTTAAAGGTTAGTGGAGATAGTGAGCTAGTTGTTAACCAAATATGGAGCTAGAACATCACAAAGAATAATTTGCTCAAATCATACAAGCACAGAGTTTGGGATCTACTTGAGGACTTCCAAGCATTCAATATCTAAAGAGTCCCTAGAAGAGATATCAGACATGGTCATAGACTTTTAGAAATAGGTGCTCACTATGATGTACTAGAGCATCTTGATGATAAAATAGAGAAACACATCAGACTAGTTGTAAGACCTATAGTTCTTGATAACCATGCCAATTGGCAAGTGTTTGACTCTAGTGTACAAATTGTAAACTTTCTACAAAGTTAAGTAGAATTCTCTTATAAGAATTAGTCCAAGCTACAAAGTCAATATGGTGATCAGATCATGAACCTTAGTTCCAACAAATCTCCTAAAGGTCTAATCATTTTAGAAGGTATTTTCAAACCCAATCATCAAGCAAGGAGTAGGGGTCTAAACCTAGCTACAAATAAAGATGATCAAATACTAGTTGCTATTGTTGATGGAAGGGTTCTCAATTTGGGAAAGGTGTTCTTTGAAGATGAACGAGAAAATTTTGTTCATTTATGTCAATAATTCAATAATTTATTTGCATGGAAATATGATGATTTAAAGAGTTTTGACTGAAATTTGTTTCAACATACCATAGATATAAATAGTGATACAAATCATGTTAGGCAAAAGTAAAGACCAATCAATCCTAAGATTGAACCTATGATAAGAAAGGAGCTATCCAAGCTAATAGAGGCTAATATTATTTTTCCTATTAAGAATTCCTCTTGGGCATCCAACCTTGTTCCTATTAGAAAGAAGAGTGGAGAATCAAATTATGTGTAGATTTTAGAGACCTAAATAGGGCCTCTCTCAAAGATCACCATCCTCTCCTTTCCATGGAACAAATCTTATCCGAGGTCAGTGGTGTTGAAATATTTTTCTTCCTAGATGGGTTTTTAGGTTATAACTAGGTGTTATTCTAAGAGTCTAAAAGATATAAGACAACCTTCACTACTAAATGGGGCACTTATTCCTATAGCAAGATTTCTTTTGGATTAAACAATGGTGATTCTACCTTCAAAAAAGTGATGGAAATGAATTTCAAGAGCATGCTTAAGACATTTGCATTGGTCTACCTTGATGACATAATAGTCTACTCAAAGAATTTGATTGACCACTTTGGTCATTTGAGGCAGGTGTTCATCAAGTGTAGGGAATATGGTGTGTCCTTAGATCCAAGCAAGTGTGTCTTTTCCACCAGTCAAGAAAAGTTGCTAGGACATATTGTGTCTAGGGAAGGCTTAACCATTGGTATAGAAAGAATAAAAGCAATCCTTTCTCTTCCACTTCCTACTCATAAGAAGGGGTTGTGAAGTTTCCTTGGTAGAATCAACTTTGTAAGAAATTTTATTCCTAACCTTGCTACAATGGTCAAACCCCTTATAGCCATGTTGAAGAAGAATATTTTTTTCACTTAGATAAAGGAAGGGAGATCCAATTCTGAAGAAATCAATGCGACAATAGCATCAATTCATTCCCTTGTCAATCCCAACTTTGATAAAGATTTCATTCTCTATACCCTTGGGGGTGAGTCAAGCATATCAATTGTCTTGACACAACTAAATGATGTAGATGAAGAGAAACCTATAGCCTTTTTCAGTAAAGGGATAAAGAATTATGAAGAAAAATATAGTTTTGTGAGAAAACATGATATTTCTATCATAAGAGCTTTAAATAAATTCTAACATATGTTATCACATAACAAGGTCTAGCTCCTAGTTCCATATGCAAGTGTGAAGGAGTTTCTCTTGAACAAAGATATCAATGAGAAATGCTTGTGAGAGGTAAAGGATTGAGTGAGTAAATCATTTCATTTCAATAAATAATTGAAAAATTTGCACTGGTATTAGAGGTATAACCAGTGGAAGATAGAAATCAAAATAGTTGGATACATGATATGAAGACCTTCTTACTTAGAGGAGGATGTCATCAAGGATTAGACAAAGCTAAAAGAAGAAAATTTAGATTTTAGTCTATTACTTTTTTCCTAGTGGATGGGATTTATTTTAGGAGATATCTCAATGGAGTTCTATTAAAATGCATTTACCTTGATCAAATACATAGAATGATCAAAGAGTTTCATGATGGTCCTAATGGTGGCCACTTCTTAGCAAGAATAATAACCATAAAGATAATGAGAGATGGTTATTATTGGCCAACTTTGTTCAATGAATATCATAAACATTGAGGAAATGGAAGAAATGTGCCTTCTTCTCAAGTGAAAAAAAGATTAGTAACTCCTCCCCTTCATCTTATTCAAGTTAATCAACCATTTTCCCAATGGGGGTTGGATTTTATTAGCCCAATAAATCCACCTTCTAGCTTTGGTCACAAGTGGATCTTAGTTACAACAAACTACTTTAAAAGGTGGACAGAAGTAGTAGCTTTGAAGAATTCCACAGAGACTTGAGTAGTAGAATTCCTTGATGGAATTGTCACCAGGATTGGTGTCCCTTCAATAATTATATCAGATAATGCCAAGTCCTTTGTTGGGACTCACATTTTCTCTTTGGCAGTTAACCATGGTATCTATTTTATAACTTCTTCAAATTACTATCCCTAGGGAAATGGTTTCACAAATTCCTCTAACAAGAACCTAATTAGGATTATCAAAATGACAATTGAAGACAATTAGAGGTGTTGGCATTCAAAGCTAAGAACAACTCTTTGGGCTAATAGGATTACACCTAAGAGAGAAACTAGGAACTCACCCTTCATGCAAGTATATGAAAGGGAAGCAAGGCTTCCTATTCCACCAAATTTTCCCTCTCATTAATTATCTCATCAATTAGATCTAATTGAAGATAATGTCATGACAGTTGGGATGACAGAATTGATTGAACTAGAAGAAAAAATATAGCAAGCTATGCAGACACTTGAGACACATCAGCATTAGGTCAAAAGAATTTTTGATAGGAAGAATAAAGCTATGATTTCCAATGAGGGAGACATTTTTCTCAAGTGGGATGCTGATATAGCTAAACTAGGTAGACACTCCAATTTTGATGGTATGTGGAGTGACCCATATGTTATCACTAGCTGTAAAGAGGCCAATGCTTTTTAACTATACAAGCTTGATGGTGATATTTTGCTAATTCTAATAAATGAAATTTACCTTAAGCTTTTCTTTTAGGGAAGGTTAAGATTTTCTATACATAATAGAGTAGTTTCTCGATTTTCAATAAGTGTGTGACCATAGGCTATTTCTCTGTGAAATAGCAAGGTTTTGAAATTTTGCAGTTGTAGAGGTTACAATTTTTTGTTGCAAAATAGGGCTCATTTTTTTACACTCTATAGGAAAATAGATTTCTTAAGGTCACTTATCTTATGCTTAGTAGACAAGCATCCCCTATGATTCATCATAAATATTAGCTTTATAGGACTCCCCTTTTTTTCCTTATCATCATCATTGAAATCCAATCAAACATATCTATTCATGGTATCAAGTTTGCATAGTGTGCTAGACATGTGGCTAAAACCTAACCAAAACCCTAATTATCCCCTTTAATGATATAATTTTGCATTACCTTTTTGAAGGGTTGGACTACCCATGCAATACTTAAGTTAGATTCCCTTGTTAGGTTCATTCACTCTATATGTTGACCTGACACCCTATTCATTTAAAATAATTATGCATCCACCTTTTATGTCCCTAAGTCTAAGAACCCATTTTATTAAACCCATGGTCAAGTTATCCATTGATGATGTCACAAGGTGGACATGTGTTAACATTTCAGAAGGTTTTGATGGATCAAAAGAATAAAAGATTCAAAGGCCTCCAATCAATCACAACTATTGATCTAAAAGTAGATTAACACTCATAATATTCTCACTTTCTAAAGTTGCATGAAGGATAGCCAAAGTGAGAAAGTGAGCATTCAACATGTGGACATAGTGGGAGTAGACTCAGGTGTGGGCTACAAAAAGGAATGTGTCAAAGAAAAGTTGATAGGGTGGAAAGTTCTCATTGGTCAAAGGTGTCAACTATGAAAAAGGAGCTTTAGTTATATAGAAACTATTAGATCCTGGTAGATCAATGATTGTCATATTATCACTTTTCTAAGATGCATGAATATTAGCCAATGTGAGAAGGTCACATGATGACATGCATCCTATTCTCCAAGCAGTCAAATTTTGAACCATCACATGATCACAAGAATTTAGATATAACTACAGTTTCTAAGTTGTGAAGGTGCAAAAGAAGGCAATAATCAAGCCAAATGGTTATCACGTTGTCACAAATGCTTAAGAGTAACCTAGGATTAAGGGGACAAAGTAGTGAAAGCATGATGTTGCACCTTTGCAAGGTTTAGATATGAGTTATATATTCATGTTGTGAGGTTTGGATGGAATGAAATAGTTAACCTTAAAGGGTTATCATAACATCATGGGTAAAAAAGTATTGAATATTTTCAAGTTAGCAAGGCTACAATAAATGATAAAAAAATCAAGTTGATAGTCATTGCAACATCACATGGATAATCTAGGAGAAAAAAATTAAAGCTATGAAGCTACAAATGACATTTGATAATAAAAGGAAATGGTCATCACACCATTGCAAGTATCTTTGCTATAGTAAAATCTTAAGCTGAGAAAGTACAAATGGTGATAATGGAAGTTATGGTTTATGTAGTCACAATTTCACATAACATTAAGGTTAGCCTATGATCAAGGTTGCAAAGTGGCCAAATAATTTTTTTTCTCATTCACAGGGTTAAAGCTGAGGTTAAGATTTGAGGCTATGAGATTGAAAAATAAATGGAATGAAACATTTGAGTTAAGGCCTAATCGCATCTTTGCAAGGTTTCATCAGTAGTTAAATTTCTTGGTTACAAAGCTACAAAACAATGATTGTAGTCATCTAGGATAGTGGCATAGTTAAATTAGGTTTTGTGTTTGGTGGTTGTGAAGGGTTGCCAAAGGTAAAAAGAAAGGCACTACAACATCACAAGTAAAGAAAATCTAAGTTCTAAATTGTTGCAAGGATGTTAGGTGGTCAATTTCATGGTTATCATTGGGTCACACCAATCAACAAACTAAAGTAATAGATAGTTGGGAAGCAATTATAAGGCTTAAAATGAAGAGGTCAGGGTATTTCAAGGCCATGTATTCAATGAAGGAATAAATTTGTGAAGAAAAAAACAACAGAAAGTGTAGGCTTGATATGGATGTTTGAAAAATAGGATGGTCTAGCTGAAATTTTCAAAGATATGAGGCTACATGACAAGGCTAACTATTGAGTTCAATTGACTTGATGGCATAGCTAACCTAGCACTAATTATGAACACTATTAGAAGTGTCTCATGGATGGTGAACAAATCCTTTGATCATATACAACCACATTTTGGTGCTCTGAACACCTCATAGATGTAATTTTATTCTACCACCATCATCATTATCCATCTACGAATCAAAGTAGTTAGGGCCGCCATTTCTATTTGTTCAATGCCCAAGTTTTATGCAAAAAATTAGATTTTCTACACATGGATGTGCATTCAATCAAATATTCTTTGGATTAGCAATTTATTTCTTATTTATCTATTAGCATAAATTCTTATGGCATTCCTTTGTAGGAGTATCCTAATAAATAGAAATCATGTACCATGATTGACATGTTGTGTTCATGACTATATTTTTCATTGATGAAAACATAGTATGGTTTCTATAAAGACTATCAGAGTAGCAAACTAAGATAATGGTCATATGGATAGTGGTTTGATGGTTAGGTTAAGGACATATTCTACACTATGTCATAGTAACAAGGTTAAGTGTACATCAATTTAGTCAAAGATGTACAAGAGATATAATTAATTTATAGAGATTTGTACAAATATAGAGTACCTGAGAACTAGTTTTTAAAGACTAGATTATATCTCCTAACATAGATAGAATTACGTTAAGTGAAGTTAGATAGTAACAAATGACAATATGATGATGACATTAGTTAAGACACAAAGACTAGAGTCACACATTTGAGAAGTTGTAAAGACTATGAACCAACTGTATTATATGATTACAAAAAAATTAATTATCATATTGTGGTCCTATTATAATTAGTTAGGAAAGCCTTAGGGTTGACATAATTTTTTTTTTGAGGACATGGTATAAAGGAAAGATATTTTCCTAGTTTGAAATGAAGATTTAGATGTGAATTAAAATTAAGAAGTGCGAACAAGAGTAGAGTATCTAGTAAATGTGAGTAAGCTATCCAAGGGATTATTGGATACAAAGTTGGTGATCTAGGATCGAGATCAAAATAAGTAGAGAAGTCCAGTTGATAGGACAAAAGAAGAGGAAGCACAATTATAGTTCAATTCTATTATTTTGTAAGAAATAATACAGAGATCATTTGGACAGTGGGGTATGTGCAAGATCATGGTCAAACAAACTACGCTCTTAAGTGGCAATAACAAATTAGAAAATTAGGGTTATGTCAACTTGACATGCAAGTTTCTACCTGTTATTAACTTCATATCAAAAAGTTGAGAGAAAATAATTTCTAGAAAATTGAACCTAGTTTCTAAACTACTAGGACTTTCCTAAAAAAAATAAAAATTAATTGGTCAAAATTTTGAATTTTAATGCAATATTACAAAAATTTCAAAACAAAAATAAAAAGTAGATGTATGTCTGATCAACTTAATCAAAATCAAATGATAATATTTTATAATAATATTATAGCTATAAGTAGTAGACTCATTCCTTTATGTGACACATATTTTAGGGTATTTTTATTCTAAACGAATAATTAATAATTAATTTTTGACTTTAGGATTTTTGGAAATAAAAAAATCTCATGTCTGATCACCTTAACTAATTCAAAACTTTGTAAAATTTAATTTTAAATTTTTTTTCCTTATAGTAGAACAAACCTAGAATGTGATGCATCTTTTGGATTTAAAAAATGTTGTACCATTTGAAAGTTATAGTTGTTTTTCAAGTAGTGTGTTAGTCAGCACTTTATACATAAATCCATTAGAAAATAAGTAATAATTACTTGATAAACTCATAATTTGACAAACCTTACATTTATGGAAAGATAATATCATTCTTAAGAAACCCTTTTTGTTTCATCAAATTTTGGTAAAAAAAAAAATCATCAGCTAAAAATAGGCCAAAAACACATTTTTAGGATGTTTTTAAAGTTAAGCATATAGTGTTGGTATCAAAAGATGTAGTAGACCTTAAAAAGATATTAATTATTTTCATTTATTATTAGGGTGGGTGGAAAAAAAGTTGGAATAGATTTTGAAATGGTTTGAGATATTTCAGAACTACATATTTTTCAGATCACCACTTTTTGGCATGCCATGATCCTACACATACCTAGTAGGTTCATTGGTCTTTCCCCTAAAGCTATTTGGATAGTAGGTCCATATACCTTCTACAACTCCTAATAGGGTTGGCTAAACTCTTAACAGGGTTAGAATCTCCTAATATGGGTTTAAAGTCTCATAATAGAGACTAATATGTACCAAATGATTTCATAGACTCCTAATAGGGTCCATCCTCTAACAAGGAATTTTAATATTATTCCATCATTTTGTGGGTATCATCTTGTTAGGCATTTTAGCCTCCCCTCCCCTTTTTTCCCTTGTTTCCATCATGGAAATCTAATCAGAGATATCTATTCATGGCATCAAGTTTGTATAGTGTGCCAAGCATGTGGTTAAAACCTAAGTAAAACCCTAGATATCCTCTTCAATGATATAATTTTGCATTACCTTTTTGAAGTGTCAGATTATACATGAAAAACTTATGTTTAGTCCCCTTGTTACATTCATTGACTCTATGTATTTACATCATGCCCTATTCATTTAAAATTATTATGCATCCAACTTTTATTTCCGTAAGTCTAAGTGCCCATTCTATTAAACCCATGGTCAGGTGATCTAGTGATGATGTCACAAGGTGGATAGGTGTCAACATTTTAGAAGGCTTTGATGGATCAAAAGAAGAAAAGCTTCAAAGATCAATGATCCATCACTATCGTTAATCTAGAAGTAGATCAATGCTTGTTGTATTCTCACTTTTTGAAGTTGTGTGAAGGATAAACAAAGTTAAGAAGTGAGTGTTTAACATGTGGACATAGTGGGACTGGAATTAGGTGTAGGCCATAAAAAGGAACATGTTAAAGAAAATTTGATAGACTAGCATGTTTTGGTTGGTCAAAGGTGTTGTCTATGACAAAGGAGCTTTAGTTATATAGAAACCATCAGATCTTGTTAGATTGATGATTTTCATATTATCACTTTTTAAAGATGCATGAAGATTAGCCACAGTAAGAAAGTAATTAGATAACACATGTCCTACTCACCATGCAGTAAAATTTTAAGCCATTACATTATCTCAAGCAATCGAATATATCTCTAATTTCTAAGTTGCTCAGGTGTGAAAGATAGTAGCAGTTAAGTCAAATTGTTATAGTACCATCATAAATAGTTAATAATAATTTGGGATTAAGGTGGAAAAGTAGAAAAATCATGTTGTTGCACCTTCACAAGGTTTAGATATGAGTTAAAGATTCAATTTGTGAGGTTGTGATGGTACGAAATAGTTAACCTTAAAGGGTTATCACAATATCATAGGTTAAAAAGTAATTAATATTTTAAAGGTTGTGAGGCTACAATAAATGAGAAAATAGAGAAGCTAACAATCATCATAGCATGACATGGTTAAGCTAGGAGCAAAGAATTTAAGCTACAAAGTTGTGAGTGGCATCTAAAAGTAAAAGGAAATGGTCATTGCACCATTATAAGTGTCTGAGCTACAATGAAATCTTAAGTTGTGAAGGTAAGAATGGTGATCATGGTAGTTATGGCTTATGTAGTTGTATTGTTGCATGAGGTTAAGGTTATCCCTTGATCAAGGCTATAAAGTGGTGAAATTCTTTGTTCACTCATTTATGTGGTTAAAGATGAGGTTAATCTTTGAGGCTACAAGACTATAAACAAAGGGAATGAAATAGTTGAGTTAAGGTCTAATCATATCTTCATAATATTTCATCTATAGTTAAACTTCTTGTTTGAAAAGCCACAAAACAATGATGGCAGTCATCTAGGACAATGTTTGCAACATTGAATAGTTAAAGCATGTTTTGTGTTTAGTGGTTGTAAAGGAGTGACAAAGGTAAAGGTAAAGGCATCAAAGGTAAATAAAATGATAGGTTCTAAATTATTGTGAGGATGTGAGGCAATCACTTTCATGGTCATCACTGGGTTGCATCAGTTAGTGAACTAAATTAATAGACATTTGGAAAGTAATGATAAGGCTTAAAATGAAGAGCTTGTGATTTTGCAAGGCCACATAGTCAATGAAGGAATAAAATTGTGAAGCAATGAATAAGAGAAAGCATAGGCTTGGCATGGTAGTTAGAAAAATAGGAGAAGACTATTGAGTTCAATTTACCTGATGACACAAATAACCCAATGTTGATTGTATATACTATTAGAAGAACATCATGGATGGAAAAAAAATGCTTTGATTGTCTACAACCACCTTTTGGTTTTTTTGATGCCTAATAAATGAAATTTCATCATACCACTTTCATGGCTATCCATCTACCAATCAAAGTAGTTAGGGTCATTGTTTGCATATGGACATGCAAAGAATTAAATTGTTTTCATATGGACATGCAAATAATCAAATATCACTTAGATCAGTCATTATTATTCTCTGTAACTTGAAGACATTGGTTGGGTTTTAGGTTTTCAATGGAAGTCTTCTCAGTTATGCCTAAGCTATAAAGCCAAAAATTTTAACTCTTTCAAAGGCTGGTCTCTACTCTGATTCTATAGAAGCTATATTGTATACTCTTTTTCTATAATTCCCTTTTCCTCTAGGTGAATATATCTCTTTGGTGTACCTCATTCTTCCATTCACACATGTGCAAAATCTTCTTGCCTTCTTTTAATGTATTGTTTCTATTCTTCAACTTGTATGTTATATCTATCATGCCTTTGAATAATATAGATTAAAGTTCCTTTCTTATAAAATTTTACTGGTTTTTTATCACATGTGATTATTGAGTTAAAGAAAAGATTGAATCTATATACTTTGGGATTATATTGATGAGCTGTGCAGTTCTAGGTAGAGATAAGACTAAACATACTATTAGGTGTATCATCTCTTTAGATTAGATTAGGTAGTTTTATTTCATGTATTTCCTTCTCCCTTTTTCTTTCAAACAAGTAGTTAGGTGCATCTTGATAGAGAGGAAGTCAATCTTCTCCGAAGACTCAATCTCATTATTCAAATCTCACAACTTGGAGATTGTTTCCATGTTTCACAAGGTTTCCTTTAGGGAAAACTTTAGGCAAGGGTGCAAAATTCTATGAAAACACATCCCCACCAAGCTTTTTCCTCTGATCAAGGATTTCCCTAGTTAACATATATGTTATTATTGTGTATGAGTATCTTGTTATGGTTGTTGATTATATTGCTCATATGGTAAAGTTTTAATAAGGTCAATAATTGTTGTAATGATTATATAACTGATTCCCCCCACCCCATGCCTACCCTCTTATTTATATTGGTGGACTTTATATTCTAACAATTGGTATCAAAACATCAGGTCCTTGAAGAGAAATATTAACAACTTTGGGAGATCAATGGTGAGTCACTTCAGAAAAGATAGCCTTAAGTTTAATAGGGTAAACTATGACATGTAGAAAGAAAATATGAAGGCTCTTCTTCTATGTATGGGTCTAGGATATTGGATTCTAATAAAGAATGATAAAGATATTGTAAAAGAGGAGAAGCTTGAAGAATGTAGCAAAGAAAATAGAGATTTGTTTATGTACAATATGAGAGCTAGAGAAACCTTGGTGAAATCTCTTCATGAGAATGAATATAGTTAGGAAAAGTCACTAGAAACATCTCATAAGATTTGGAAAGCTTTAGAATCTAATTTTTAAGGAGATAAACCTACAAAAAGAATAAGATTATAGGACTAGATATGTCTAATTCAAGATGCTAAAATGTTGGAAGATAAAGCTATGAGAATCTATGTTGGTAGTGTATCTAAGGTTGTTGAAGGAATCAAATCATGTGGTAGATCTAGGGAAGAAGATGAGGTTGTCTGGAAGATTCTAAAAAAATTGACATCACGATTCAAGGAAGTGTCCCAAATGATTAAGCTATTAATACTTTGTACTAAGAATTTTACCAAGGAAAATTTTCTTGGAAGATTTGAAGTAGCAGAAGCAAGTTTTAGACCATCTGGAGAATTGACAAGAGTGGTAACATCTTTTAGTGCCTTAAGTGTTCCTCCATGCCAATCTAGAAGTGCAAGCATGCATGGAGATTTTGCTAGTAGTAGTAGAACTAAATATGAGGAGGATAGAAACATTGAAGAAGATATAGCCTTTCTTATATGAGGAGAACCAAATGGTCAGAAAAAATTTAAATGTTGGACTTGTAATGAATTTGGTGATTATGCATCTAAGTGTCCTAAAAAAGAGAAAAAGTATAAAATAAATTTCAAGCCTAGAAGACCTAGAGATTTTTTGTATGCTAATGAAAATGATGAATCTAATGAAAGAACTTAGAGTGAAAGTGATGATGAGTTAGAATTGGTAACCATAAAGGAAGATGATCTTGATAAAGAAACTAGATAATAACTTGTAGTCCTAATAGGCTAACTTTGTTGCTATAGTAGTGAAGATTTGTGGATGTCATCCACCCCAGTTTTATCTTCACCTTGGAGGCTTTCTAGATAACAAAAATCTTTGAGTTATGTGCTTACATTTTTATTATTGATGGATGTGATACTTGATTAGATCTATTTCAACCTTTTAAGTTTTAAGTTATGTTGTGCATAATCTAGATATGAGATGGATAATATGGTAAATACAATAAATTTTTAGTGATCCCGATTGAGCACCCCCTCTTAGTATCTTAGTTTCCCAATAAGACTTCCAAAAATTGGTATTAGAGTTTAGTTCTCTTGAAATAAGTCTAACATCTTGAGAGTTTAGATCTTTGAGATGGAGGATTACAAATTAGGAAAGATTATTGACAATAAAATGATTGGCATACAACTCATACTACAAGTTTGTTCAAGTTTAGTTAACGACATGTTCTACACTATTTCTTGATGGAAAGGTTAAGTGCACATCAAGAAAGTCAAAGATGTATAGGAGATATACTTAATTTACAGAGAGCTATATAGATATAGAGTACCTAAGAAGTAGTTTCTAATAAATGGATTGTATCTCCTAACAAAGATAGAATCAAGTTATGTGAAGTTAGAAAATGACAAAGGAAAGTCTAATGATGACATTAGTGAATGTGTAAAGGTTGCAGTCACACATGTGAGAACTTGTAAAGATTGTGAGCCAAAAATATTGTATGATTACAAAATAATTAATTATCTTATTGTGGTCCTATTATAATTAGTTAGGAAATCCTCAGGGATGAATCAAGGAATTGTTTTGAGGACATGGTATAAAGGAAAGATAATTTCCTATTTTAAAATGAATAGTTGGATGTAATTATAATTAATAATTGTGAACAAGAGAAGAGTATCTAGTAAATGAAACTAAGCAATCCAACGAATTATTGGATGTGAAGTTGGTGATCTAGTATCGAGATCAAAAGAAGCTAAGAGTTCTTGTTGATAGGACAAAATGATGAAGGTACGCTCTGATACCACTGATGAAGGTACACTCTGATACCACTTCATGAAGGGCCACACCACCCTTACCAACTCAATAACCAAGAATGCAACAATATGGAGACCAAGAGAAAAAAATATGCTTCCCAAGGAACACTTTTATTATACTTAAAAATCCAATAGCAATTACATTACCATTTCTACAAGATCTCTCAAGATTCAATCCAAACCCAAGCTAGCCCAGATCCACACTCTGGTAGAAATCTCTGAGATCTCAACTTGTGCTCACAAGCCACCAATCAACCTCCTTGTTTCTAAAATGTAGTCATTAGGTCTTCTCCAACCTTATCCAAAATCCAAGTGTAAATTGCCTCACATTCGGCGCTTTTTCTACACACTCACAACTCCATCACAATCCTGCTATAAACTACCTCACATTCGGTGCTTTGTCCAAAGACTCAGGAAAACACACTCTTCACTTCCTTTTCTCTTTCACACCTTGAAGCCTTTACACCTTCCACAACTTTCACACATTCAAGCTTTTCCTTCCAAAACTTTCACCTTTCCAAGCTTCACCTTCCACAGCTTCTACTTCCCAAGCTACTCCTTCTCGAGCTTCTACTCCTTGAGCTTGATTAGAAATGCTCATATGCCTTGCTTAAATAGGAAATTACCACCTAATGCATGAATTATCCACAACCTTCTAGAATTCCACAACCTTCTACAACTTCCATAACCTTCTACAATATCCACAACTTTCTACAATATTCATAACTTTCTAGAATTCTTCCCACACACCTCGATAAATGGAATGACAACCATTTATTTTTTATTTTTTATATTATGCCACCTATGCACCTCAAAAATAGAAATTCCTTTTTCCTTTCTTTTCTCCTTTTTTCCCCTTTTTAGTTTTTTATTATTATTTCTCCTCTAATTTTTGTCACTTTCTCTCTCCTCTAGAATTTTTTTTTTTTTTTTCAATAATTTTCCCATGCAAGATGCTCCTACATCAGACTCCCCTGGTAGATAGAAAAATGTGTCCCACACTTTGAAACCAAAAAGAAAGGTCTACAACCATCTTCATCTTCACCAAAGGTTTCCACCTCAACAGGGACAACAAAACCACCATGCAAATCTTCCACATCTGCATTACTCTATCAAAAACCAGAATCTCAACCATCCAATTAGCATGCTCACCCCCAAGAACAAACTAAACATAATTCTTCATCAAAAAATCCTCATTCACATTAGCAACTAGTGAATCCACACCAATAGCAACAAACCCCGCATTAGCAACAACAAGCTCCATATCAGTACCAACAGATAGATCTCCATCAATACATGCCAAACTAGCAATATCATTGCTCACAACAAGATGCTCTGCAATACATAACTCACCTCCAACAAAAACCAGATCATCCATGACCAAGTGCTCTGCAACATATAAGTCACCACCAACATCAACTAGATCATCCATGACCAAATGCTCTATAGTCTCCATGTTAGACTCAACCAACTTATCATGAAAACCAACCTCTGTCCCAACATCAACAACATTAGGAATATTTTTAGCAACAACCTCTAGTTTCTATGTAGGTTCTGCATCAGACTCCACAAACTGATCAGCAAAATCAACCTCTTCCACCTTGACCTTCTTAGCTTGATCAACCAATCTAGCATCCAACCGAAAAATCATCTTAGAAAAATTCCTCTCCACTATATCATGGATTTTTGCAATCATCTTAGGGTCCAATCCTCTTGGAGCCATGTCCCAAGATCTTCATAAACTTCACTCGACCAAGGTCTTAGTACAAACTATGTCACGTCGGCAATCTACTTGTACACTCAGGAACTCTTGCTCTGATAAAATTCACCCAACCAAGGTCTTGGTACAAACTGCCTCACACTTCGGCGATCTGCTTGTACACTTAGGAACTCCTACTCTGATACCACTTGATGAAGGTATGCTCTGATACCACTGATGAAGGTACACTCAGATACCACTTGATGAAGGGCCACACCACCCTTACCAACTCAAGAACCAAGAATGCAACAATATGGAGACCAAGAGAAAAAAATATGCTTCCTAAGGAACACTTTTATTATACTTAAAAATCCAATAGCAATTACATTAACATTTCTACAAGATCTCTCAATATCCAATCCAAACCCAAGCTAGCCCATATCCACACTCTAGTAGAAACCTCTAAGATCTCAACTTGTGCTCACAAGCCACCAAGGAACCTCCTTGTTTCTAATCCATAGTCACTAGCTCTTCTCCAACCTTATCCAAGATCCAAGTATAAACTGCCTAACATTCGGCGCTCTATCTATACACTCACAACTCCATCACAATCCTGTTGTAAACTACCTCACATTTGGCGCTCTGTCCACAGACTCAAGAAAACACGCTCTTCACTTCCTCTTCTCTTTGACACCTTGAAGCCTTCACACCTTCCACAACTTTCACACATTCAAGCTTTTCCTTCCAAAGCTTTCACCTTTCCAAGCTTCACCTTCCATAGCTTCTACTTCCCAAGCTACTCCTTCTCGAGCTTCTCCTTCTCAAGCTTCTACTTCTCAAGCTTGATTAGAAATGGTCATATGCCTTTCTTAAATAGGCACTTACACCCAATTCATGACTTATCCACAACCTTCTAGAATTCCACCTACACAATATCCACAACCTTCTACAACTTTCATAACCTTCTACAATATCCACAACTTTCTACAATATTCATAACTTTCTAGAATTCTTTCCACACACCTCGATAAATGGAATGACAACTATTTATTTTTTATTTTTTCTATTATGCCACCTATGCACCTCAAAAATAGAAATCCTCTTTTCCTTTCTTTTCTCCTTTTTCCCCCTTTTTATTTTTAATTATTATTTCTCCTCTAATTTTTGTGACTTTCTCTCTCCTCCAGATTTTTGTTTTTGTTTTTTTTTTTCAATAATTTTCCCATGCAATATGCTCCTGCATCACAAAACAAGAGGAAGCACAAGTATAGTTCAATTCTATTATTTTGCAAGAAATAATAAAAAAATCGTTTGGATAGTGAGTTTATTGTTCTTTCCCTTGAAGTTGTTTGGACAATGGGTCCATCTACCTATTGGATACAATAGATTAATTGTGTATTGTCTTTTATGTTACACAAATGTCATATCATTATTAGATAGTGTATGTTGAGCTCACTAAGGCATTGAAGGTAGGTTTTTGTGGCTATCAAAAAATTCAAAGTTTGACTAGTTTAGAAGGCAATGTCTACCGAGTTTACTCGGGCACAAAAGGAAAGTCTACAAATGATGAGTGTTAACTAAGCTCACTTGATTAATGAAAGAAACATTGGATGGAACTAGTGCTAACTGAGCTCAGTTGATTACTAAAGGATCATCACTAGTATGTAGTGTTGACAAAGTTCACTTGGTTGACACAAGAAAATTATTTTTAAGTTAATATCTATCAAGCAGGGTTGGCTAACAAAGGATTTTCTTGTTTTTGCATATTAATTTTAATTGATTTATCTGTTGGTTCTAGCCAAATAAGAACATGAATATTATTTATTCTAAGATGTACTCTAGACAACTAAATAATATGAAAGATGCAAGTATAAGGTCAAGTTGGGGATTAGAATGTACAAAGTGGTGTGTGAATACATTGAAGATTTGATGATGGTAAGAGGAACCAAATCAAAAGGACAAGAAAAATATCTTTGTGGAGTAGGCAAGATATATTTGATTAGGAAAGATCATCTAAAATATAGAATAGAGATATGTAATCAGCAATTTAGTTAGATTAGAAATCAAGTAATTTCATTGTTACTCTCTAACCATTGTAGCAGTGATCTAAATTTCTTAACAAAGTTGGCTTACTAGCTATATATAAATCCTCTAACAAGGTGGTAGTTCTATTGAATTTTCTAAAGACCTCTTACAAGGCCACTCCTAACAAGGTGATTAAATATTCTAACAGGGTCACACCTAATAGTGTGTTTTGTAACATTTAACAGTGTTGGCTCCTAACAAGGCTCACTTCAGAAGAGTGAAAATAGTAACTAGTTACAATTGGTGGTTTTTCCTAAATTAGGTTTCCAAATTAAATCTTGGTGGATCAAATGTGTTAATGCTATTTATTTTCTATTTGTGCAACTAATTTAAAGTAATGATAATCATAGATAACATCTTAATATTTTCATGTTAAGTAATTACCCACCATTCTCTACGTTTACTAAGTTACAACATTTCTTTTTTTGCCAAGCACCAACATAATTAAGTTTTATTTTATACTAACATCTGAGGGATCTGAGATTTTTTTTGTAATGACTAATTCACCCCTCCCCTCTTAGTTACTCCTCTTATATTTCTGACAACTGGTATTAGAGCTTTTGGTGCTTGGAGAAAAGGTTTCAAGGACCTAAGCTAAAGATTAGTATGTCTTACAGAAGAGAGATTCCCAAGTTGAACAGAGACAATTTTACAACATGGCAAGGAATTATGAGGATACATTTGGCTACCATCAGTGATTTAGGTTGTAAATATATTGATGTTGAATACAAGAATCCCCTTGGAACATTATCAGTTCAAGATATTTCTAAAAAGAAGAATCATAACATAATGATGATTGATATTGCATCTACTCTTAGTTATGTTGAATTTGATGAGGTAAAAGACTGTAAAAATGCTCATGAAATGTGGACCAAACTAAAAGACAATTATTGAGGAGATGACAATGTAAGAAGATATCAAGTAGAAAGTCTTAGAGATCATTTTGATCAGATGAAAATGTTACAAAATATGTGAAAAGAATCAAACCAAGTGTGAGTACAATCAAAGCATTTCGAGGAGACATTAATAACAAAATAGTTGTAAGAAAGGTACTTAGAACCCTTCTTCCTATTTATGCAATTAGAGTGTCTACTATTCCAGAGATGGGATGAGATCTGAATAATAAAATAACCTTGGATGCTCTAGTTGGAAGATTGATAGCTTTTGAGTTGGATAACTATTATAAAAATGTTCCTAGTTCTAAGGGTATTAAGTCTACATTTCAAGCTAAACTCTCAATCAAGAAGAAGAGTAAGAGAAACCTAATATGGGTTTGTGCAAAAATTGCCAAATTGGTAAAATGGGAAAGCCTAGTTTCAAAAGCAAGAACTATAATTTAGAAGAAGTCTTAGAACTTGTGCATACAAACTTATGTGGACTTATTGGAATAGAGAGCTATAGTGAAAATAATTTTTTCATTCTTTTTTCTGATGATTGTTTTAGAATGATTACTCTAATCTATCTAAGATAAAAATATGATGCATTTCAAAAATTCAAGTGGTACTTGGCAAGAGTAGAGAAAGAAACTAGAAAGAAGTTAAAATGTTTAAGATTGGATATAGGTGGTGAATTTATCTCCAATGAATTCAATGTATTTTGCATTGAAAGAGAAATTTAAAGACAAGCATTAGCCCTTGGTACACCTTAATAGAATGGTATAGCTGAAAGAAAAAATAGATCCATCATGGATTGTGCAAGAACATTGAAGACAGAAAATAATGTTGCAATCAAATACTAGAAGGAAGCTATCAACACTAATATTCATACCTTGAAGTGACTATAGCTAAAGAAAGAATCAAATCAAACTTGTGATGAAATATGGTATGGCTACAAACCTAATGTAAGTTATTTGAATGCATTCGAGAGAAAATGTTATATCTTGAAAGAATATAGAAAAGAAAAATTTGATGTTAAAGGTGATGAAGGCATATTTATAGGATACCCCTATAGAAGTAAAGCATACAAGTGTTTGAAATTTTCTACTCACAAAATCATAGAAAGTGCACATGTGATAATTGATGATTTTATATAAAAGAGTGAAGAAAGTAATAAAGAGCCAGAGGATTACAGAAGATTTTTTTACTATGAAGTTGATACCCTACCAAATATATCTAAAAGAAAAGAGGCTTCACCTCCTAAGTCCCCAAAATCTCCAATAGTTACTGAGTTGTAGATAGTGCAACCCAAGTCATAGTCTGAAGGACCCAAGTCACAATTAGAGGATATCAAGCTACTTCAAGAGAAAAATGAGTGTGAAGGACCCAAGTGACAAATAGTGGGACTTGAGCTTGATACTAAAGCTCATAATGAAATTAGTGAAACTCATTCCAAATCCAAAGAAAACGTGTTAGCAAGATATGTCAGAAGGCATCACGCACCTAATCAGATCATTGGAGACAAATCTGATGGAACAATGACAAGAAACAAATTAAAAGGTACATGCTTACTTGCTAAATTTGAACCTAGAAATGTTAAAGATGCATTGGGTAATGAATGTTGGATTGAAACAATGAATGAAGAAATATAATAGACATAGAAGAACAAAACTTGGATTCTTGTTCCTAGACCCAAGGATAAAAATATAATTGACACAAAATGGGTGTTTAGAGTCAAGCTAAATGAAGATGGAAATTTTTCTAGGAACAAAGCAAGATTGGTGTGTAAAGGCTATTCTCAAGAAGAAGGTATTGATTATGGTGAAACTTTTTCTCTTGTTGAAATATTAGAAGGTGTTAGAACTCTACTTGTATATGCAACTCATAGAGGATTTAATGTGTATCAAATGAAGTTAATTCTACATTCTTGAATGGAATTCTTGATGAAGAAGTCTACATTGAATAGCCAGAAGGTTTTGTAGATCCTTAAAAAAGGGACATCGTTTACAAATTACACAAGGCATTATATGGTCATAAGCAAGCTCCTAGAGCTTGGTATGAAAGACTTCATAATTACTTGATATGGATTGGTTTTCAAAGAACAAATGATAACAATAGTCTACATATCAAAGAAGGATTATACAAGAAAATTGTATTGGAAAAAATATTTTTTGATGACACTTTAATCATAGGAAATGATGGCTTGTGCAAGGAATTTTTAGAAGAAATGAGTAAGGAATTTGAGATGTCTATGTTTGGAGAGATAAAATTCTTTGTTGAATTGCAGATTCAACAAAAGAAAGATGGTATCTATATTACTCAATCTAAATATATCAAGGAGATACTAAAGAAATTTGGAATGGAAGATTCAAGACTAGTTTGAACCCCTATGTCTATTGGACATAAGCTTTCTAAGAATGATGATTCCAAATAAGTAGATTAGACCATGTATATGGATCAATGATTGGAAAATTGCAGTATATAGTGCATACAAGGCCTAATATTGCATTGGAAGTTGGTATAGTGGCAAGATTTTCAGCAAAGCTCAAAGATAATCATTTGATGGTAGTAAAAAGAATCATGAGATATCTGAAAGGTACTAAAGAATATGGCTTATGGTAAAAATAGGAGGCAATTTGGACTTAAAAGTATTTATAGATGTTGATTGGGTAGAAAGTATTGATGATAGAAAAAGCACTAGTGGTGGAGCATTCTTCCATGGTAAAAGAATAGTGTCTTGGACAAGCAAGAAACAAAATTGTATCTCTCAGTCCATAGCATAGGTAGAATATGTGGTAGAAGCTATTAATTGTTCTAACATTATTTGGTTCAAGCAACTGATGATAGGTTTGAAGATAGAGATCAAAGATCCAGTAGTCATATACTGTGATAACACTAGTGCAATCAATATATCAAAGAATCCAGTAATGCATACCAAAAAAAAGCACATTGCTATAAAATATCACTTCTTAAGAGAATTGGTGTAAGAAAAAGAAGTCAGATTGGAATATGTAAATAAAAAAGAACAAATTGCAAAGATTTTCACCAAGCCATTAGCTAAGGATGCATTTTTGTATCTGAGGTAACCTAGGGGTCATTCCCATATCTAAAACTCACTATATGAAGATTAGTGATGTATCAACTAGATCATTTTGAAGATCAATCAGTCAGTGCAGTATTGACAAGGTCATATTGCAAATATATCAATACCTAAGGTACATTGGCATTCACTAAACATTGTCTTTGGCATGTGTTGTCAAAGATGGAAAATTTTACTGTCATATCTCATAGAATTTTATTTTTTGAAAGAGGAAGAAGTTTGCTATTATAGAAAATTGATGAAGGGGTGTTAAAGTAGAAGATTGAACTTGGTCTGATATCAAAGGTAGAGTTTTTTTATCAAAACAAGTTGCTACAGATAGAAGTTTTTTGATAGAGGGAGAAACTAAAGGTAGAAAGAGTTCACACTGATAGAGGGAGTTCTGATGGATGTGAATCAGAATAAAACTAAGGATGTGTTCCTTATTTTATTCTTGTTCCAAAAATTTCATTGTGTTATGACATGTTGTGTTGCCATTAATGCCAAAGATGGAGATTGTTGGATACAATTGATTAATTGTCTATTGTTTATGATGTTACACAAATGTCATATCATTATTGGATCGTGTATGTAAAGCTCACTCAAGCATTGAAGACAACTTTCTGTCATTACTGAGAAATCTAGAGTTTGCCTAGTTTAGAAGGTAGAGTCTATTGAGTTCACTCGGGTGCCAAAGGAAAGTCTATGGATGATGAGTGTTAATCAATCTCACTCCATTAATGAAGGAGTTAGTACCTGTTGAGAAGGTTTGGATGAAGAAGGATTTTCTTGTTTTGGCATATTAAGTTTAATTTATTTATTTATTGGTTCTAGCTAACAAAGAAGATGAATATTAGTTATTCTAAGTTGTATTCTAGCTAATTAAACAATATGAAAGACATAAGTATAAGGTCAAGTTGTGGGTTAGAATGTGTGAAGTGGTGTGTGAATACATTGAAGATTTGATGATGGTAAGAGGAAGCAAATCAAAAGGATAAGAAGAATATCCTTGTGGAGCAACAGAATAGATATCTATAATAAGAAATTTAGTTGCATCAAAAATTTGATCATCTCATTTTTAGTCTTTAACCATTGTAGTAGTGATCTAAATCTCTTAATAGAGTTGGCTTAACAACTATTTATAAATCATCTAACAAGGTGGTAGTTCTATTGAATTGTCTATAGACTCTAACAAGGCCACTCCTAATAGGGTAATTAAATCCTCTAATAGGGTCACACTTAATAGTTTTTTTTGCAACCTTTAATAGGGTTGGCTCTTAAGAGGGCTCACTTTAGAAGAGTGAAAATAGTAACTAGTTACAATTGGTGTTTTTTTCCAAATTGGGTTTCCATCTTAAATCTTGGTGTCAAATGTGTTCATGCTATTTATTTTCTATGTTTTCAACTAAGTTAAAGTTATGATAATCAAAGATAACATCTTAATATTTCCATGTTAAGTAATTATTGAGCATTCTCTATGTTTATTGAGTTATAGCATTTCTTTGTTTGCCAAGCATTGGCAGAATTAAGTTTTATTTTATACTGACATATAAGGGGTCTAAGATTTTTTTTTTAGTAACTAATTCACCCCTCCCATCTTAATTACTCCTCTTATATTTCCAACACAATCTTCTACAACTTCTAACAGGTTTGGCATAACTCCTAACAGGGTTGGAACAACTCCTAATCAGGTTGGAATCTATTAATAGGGATTTAAAGTCTCCTAAGAGGGATGATATGTAGTAAATGTTTTTTGTAGACTCCTAATAGGGTCCATCCTCTAATAAGGAAAATTTATATTAGTACATTACTTTTTGGGTACCATCCCCTCTTGAGTTTTCTTTTTGATGAAGGGTTTCCCTAGTTAACATATCTAGTGTTATTCTGCACGAGTATCTTCTTATCATTCTTGATTATATTGCTCATATGGTTAATTTTTAATAAGGTTGATCATTTTGGTAATAATTATATAAATTATTCACCCCCCTCCCCCCCTCTCTCAGTTGTACTGGTAGACTTTTTATTCTAACATTATCCTTCTTTCACTTTTTGTCTTATCCCCCTTGATTTTGTCACTTACATCCATTGTTGGGGTTTGGAGGATGGAATCAAAAGAATATTTTTCAATGAATGGTTTATGAGTTTGAATGATCATGGAAAGAGAATGATCCCATGTGGTTCTTACTAATTCCAAAACATGAACCTTTATCTCCAAATTTGTGGCTAAGCCAATTATGCTATCAGCAATAGAAAGATTATGATCTTCATGAGCTAGATCCTTTGTTGAAGTCAACTCTCATTGCATAACTTCTAAGTGAGGTATCAACATCGATTATATGGAGATAAGCTTGGACCTCATTCTTCTATCTACTATATGTAGATCGGTCAACCTCCTTTGTGAAAATAATAATCTATTATAGTTCATTGAGCTTGATCCAACTAACTAGGAGATAGAGTTTCTTGATAGTTTCATATCAGCCTAAATATTCTGAATATTAGTTTGAAACTCATTTGTGAATTTGGGAATATCGTAAAGAATGTTGTATAGATATTTTTTTTTATTTACATGCTCTTCCAAATTTTGTACAAGTTCCATCAATTCAACCTTTCTCACTACACTCATAGTAGAAACCTTTTCCAATACCTTCTTCTCAAACTTTTTCTCTAAGTAGGCCATTAATTTTTCTTTTTCCTCTATATCATTAGCATTTACTTTCTCAACAATTTGTACTAGCTAACAGATAATGGCAACATGTTCATCAATTTTCAAAATATCAAAAGCATTAATAAATATATCTTTGATATCATGAAACACTTATCTTTGTTGATGTTCTCTTCTCATCTCCCATTGTTGTTTCTTTCTTACCAAAATGTCTTACAAGATTATAGTTTGTTCAAAATTGAGATTCTTAAGATCCAAATCTGGTAATTCAATTACTTCATTGAAGGTAATAGTAGTACCTAGAGAGTTGACTTTATTCTTCTTCCCTTTTACCTTCTTGGGAGTGCTATTACTCAGTACAACTAGGGGTAAAGTGGATGAAGTTATTTCATGTTAGAAATAGGGATTACTGAGAGGGGGGGGTGGGCGGTGATGAATCAGTAATCTACAAACTTTAGGCTCCAAATAGATATTATTACTTACTTTATACCATGCATAACAAAGAAATAAAGTAATGTTGAATAGTAACAATAGCAATCCACAAAGATAACTCATAACACCATATTTTGCTAACTAGGGAAACCCTGGGGAAAACCTTATGATACCCACTAGAAAACATACTAATTTATATAAGTTTCTTGTTAGAGGATGGACCCTATTAAGAGTCAATGAGAAAATTCAGTATAAGAAGTCCCTATTAGGAGTTGTGGTATAATGTATGCAAGAAAAGCCCACTACCCAACAATGCAATTTCAACTACAAGAAGAGATCACTGCCCAAACAAGTAATTTACTATTATTTTTCTTTCTTGTATGATCTTTGATCTTCAACTCAATCTCAAATCATCAGATAGCTCATAATAAACTTTTCATAGACCGCTTTCACAAAAGTTCACTCACTTCACATAACTTCACAAGCACATATAAGCACATTTCTCATTGCAAGAAATCCTTTGCATAAAAACCATGCTTTTACATAAATTATTGTTGGGTTAGCTAGGACCACAATTTACTTTTCTAGATTAGAGTAAACATCAAGGATATTGGCCCTAATTGGACAAATAATTACTTTGTAAACTAAACAATTCTTTCCTTCAATTTCATTGTCCTACATCATCAAAACATGATTATATCTATTCTACACCATCTTTACAAACTTCCAAGGTTATACATGTCATCACCAACATGCATACTATCTCCATGTAACTTCACTTGTCATAATATGACATATGCAACATGTCATAAACAAAACAATACATTGTTGTAGATAGATTCTACACTTAGATAATTTTTTGATTATCAAACACTAAGTATCTTTATTTCTGAGGTTTCTTGTCAATATGTACCTCATTTGTTGCCATTAATGAAAAAAATTACATATCACAATTAGCCAATTGTTAACAATCTCCCCCTTTGGCATTGATGGCAAAAAAGTATGGAAAATTTGCTAAGTGATAAAACTTAACTATCAAAATAAACATTTCATCTATTATAACTTGTTCAACTTTACATATATGCTTCCCCTTACAATATACTTTATACTTTTACCATCTTCACATATATTTCTCTGAATAGTCTCTACTTTTGTCATGTATATAATTTTCACATCTCTCCCCTTTTGACATCAATGGCCAAGGTCAAAATGTCAAGATTCTATCAAAAAATTGTCAAAACTATTATCCTTCCTTATGCTGATATTATCTTCATACAATCATCAAAAAATTTCTTCAAATTGTCCATACCATTGTTCCATCTTTCTTTGGTAGACTCAGCTAATGTGAGAATTACACATAAAGCATTTGATGTAATTTCAACTAGAGTGATATCTAAATACAAAAAGTTTGTAGATGTGTCCTTGGCCTTGACACATTCCTCTAGCTACTTCTCAAAAAAAGATAACTTTAGAGTAATAGATTCTCTAAAATTAGATGTTATCTTCAAAATCTTCTCTTTCAAAAGTTCTAGTTTCCTGATTTTCTTGTGAACATTGTCAACTTGACTTTCAAAATCATCAACTTTGCTAGATGGATGTTGGATCTAGCTGCATAAAGCCTCTAGCTCACTCATCTTAGTCTCTAAATAGCTCTCCAAATATGTAATCAGTTTGTATGATAAGGTAGACTTAACATACAAGGCTTTCCCTTCCTATTGACATTTCTAAAGTTCTTTTATGCATGTATCAAGATTGACCAAGTCATTCTTAATACTTTGGCAGATGGTGTTAAACAAGTTAGTATCATAAGAAATTTGAGCCTTCACCTCTACAAAATTCAATAAATTAGTAAACTCTTCATCAAAGGATTTTAGCACTGCCTATGCTCTCTATTTGTTGTCTGACTCAATATGTTGTATTGTCAAAGTATTGTGTAGTCTATCAGTTACTTCCATTAATAATCTCTACAAAATTTTCACCATTTTATTCTTCTTTAAAAGTTTAGATAAGGATGAAATCAGATCAATTTGATCATCATCATTAGGAGCTAAACCATCTAGAGAGAGCTTAATAGATGAACTAGATGGTTTAGTATCATCCTCCCTTTTTTTCTTTGTTGCTTCTAGTGTTCTTTTCTCTTCCTCTTACTTCTTTTCTTTTTCTTCTTTTTCTCTCTTCTCTTCTGATCTTTTCCTCTCTTCCTCGGTTTTCTTTTTCTTCTCTTCTTTTATAGTCTTTCTCTTTTCTTTATCTTCCTTTCTTTTCCTTTCTTCCTCAAGCAATTGTTGCTTGGCTTTCTCTATCCTTTTCTTTTCTTCTTCTAGTAACTTCTTCTCTTCCTTTATTTTTTTTCAACTATTCTTCAATATCTTTAGTATCAAGTGCATTTGGTTCGGAACTACCAAATTGATTGGTATCATAAATGTTAAGAGTAACATTGGTTTGATCAATCTTCATGGTTTCACCACTTACTAATACTTTTGAGGTTCTAGGACCTAGAGGAGATGCTGCATATGACTCTGACATCAACTTTTTGATAGTTGTTGTAGTCTTCTTTCTCAACTTATCATTCTAACCAACCATAAATAAGAATGGCCTCAGCCTATTCCTCAAATATGGTGCAAGGTTATTCAACAATATCTTAATTTTATTTTCATCATCAATCTTGTAGATAGTCCTAAGCATAGACTTCAAAAGTTCAAGGTCTTCTTCCCTTGCAAGAGTCTTCTTATCTATAAGCCTCTCATAAAATTTATGGTTCACTACTCCTTTGATATTTTTCATACTAATATCATTTTCTATAATATATCTCATAGTAGATATATCTATCTGATCCTTCTCAAAATTATTGTATAATTCATAAAACTTGTTCATCAAAAAAAAGTTTCCCTCATTGGAAATTATTGTGTTAATCTTCTCAGTCTTTAGCTTCCAAGGTTGTTGAGCTTTTCATGTTGCTTTCTTAGGTGGAGTCACCTTTTAGCCTTTTTGGTTTCCTATTCCTCCTCTTCCTCATCACTTGACTCAATTTTCAACAATGTTTTCCACCTCTTACCAGGTCTTATGGCCATTTTTTTTATTCTCTTTGCCTTTGAAGATACTACTTCAAGTAATCTTTCTGATTTTCTTTTCTGCTTACTGGGCAGAACATTAGATACTACTGCATATGGTACTCTTTGCTCTAAATATGTCTTAGAATCTGAAACTAACAAGGGTTGTATGTTTAATACAACTTACTTCAATGTCTATCTCATAGCCTTACATTCACTCTCTGACATTTCAGTCATAGATAGTGCCTTCTTCATTATAGATTCAACCTTCTTGTGTAATGCCTCTTCTAAAGTTTCTTGATGAGCATGCTCAGTAATCTCATCATAGGTAGCAAATCTATATTCTTCTTTGTCTTTCTCTGAATTCAACAAAAAATAGTGTAGCTAACAACAACATCATCAGTCAACTCATAGCTCAAGGGATCTAAATATGTCTCTTGAGGTTCCACTGCTTGAATATAAGTATGATCTGTATCAACCAATATACATATATCCTCCTTGAATATATCCACAATTGCTAGTGAAATCCTAAATCTTTATTTCATCTTATTCTAAAAGGTCCTCATAATTAAGTTTTTGTTGTCCAATATCTTGTCTATAGGGTACCTTTTACATACTTTTGTGATCTTCTCCATAGTCCAGCTATTACTACTCATTATATCTTTTATTGATAAGTAGGAAAATCTCTTCAGTACATGGAAGAATATGCAATTTATCAATGATTAGAATCTAAACACACCATTCTTTGTTCTCTTAATCTTTTTCAGGTTTTCCAAGAGTTGCATCCTTAGTATTTCACTCAGATTTACTTGCTCTTTCTCTACACATATCTTTTAAGTTGCATATATAAATGTAGCTAAGAGTTCATCTATCTTAGAACTTGCACAAATTGAATAAGAGATAATTCTACTAAGAAATCTCACATCATCCTGCTTGATGGAGCTGATTACCATAGCCTTCCCATTGTATACTAACTTAGTATAACTTTATACTTTCTTATTTACTAATTTTTTATGTATGGGTACACTGCCTTCTTTGCTAAGACCAGTTACCTCATGTATAAGGTTGACTAATATGTCTACTAAATTATCTTGCATCCACAGTTTTCCACCATGTATCCTACTCAATATGATTTGAGTCCATTGATCTGTATCTAGCTCACAGTAGAAATGATATTTAAATAAGTCTAATTATTTGAAGTGTTAAAATTTGGGTTCCATAATCATTTCAAGGTTAAATTCTAGGCCCATATTCTTATTCATATATTCACTGCCAATTGATTCAAACTTGCAATTCAAATAATGTTCTATGCCATCTAGATAAACTATGTTGTTCATATTGATAGATAGCATAGAGTTAGGGTTTCCTTCATTAGGTTTTATGGAAAATATTTTAAACTTAGGTCTATCTTCATTCTCAACACTGTGTACTACTGACATATCCGTGATCTTTATTGAACAATATCTTTTCCTGAACAAATTTTGTGAAAAATGAAAAAATACCTCTTTCTAAAAATGGGGTTTTCTTTGAAATCACTTTAGAATGCTCTTTTCTTTGAATGTGTTTGCAATGAAGTAAAATCAATTTTGCACTCCATTTATCCCTCAACTTGAACTTGTATTAATTGTGTACTTTCACAAATATGAAAAAGTTGTTATGTGTATTGTGCAATCAATTAATTACTCAAGATCATCTATCTAATCTTTGGATGTCACCCAATGTTTACTATAGCCTCCTTCCATTATGATAGATATCCTCAAAAATTCACATCACAAAATTCTCTATGAAAACTTACTTTTCATCTTTTTTTACAGAATCAATTCTTACTGCAGTGCCAATAACTCTAAATTTTGTCATAACTTCTTTAGATGAGCTCCAAATCACAAGTGAGCATAGACACCATCTAAACATAACTAAATACACCTTTTCCAAACTTTTATAACTCTAATTTGGTCTTTAAATGAAGTTCTCAAATATTGATGTTGTGAACAACCTTAATTCAGCTTAATTGAATCAAACTCAATGATTGAATTTGATCTTCCTAGCTCATCATCATCTAACTTTTCTTTTGAGATGTAACTATCAAAAATGATTCATTAAGTTCTCAAAATTCACTTACAATTTTTTTTTGTTCTTCATTATCTTTGTTAGTTCTAGAGTTCCTTTCATGGTTCCTTCTATCATTTCTTCTATTCCCAATGTTTCTTCCATTGTTTCTTCTATATTCAAAGTTTTTGTCCATTCTATAGTACTTTCCTATGTGTCTAAAGTTTTTGCATAACTAATATATAAGTGCTCTTGTAGTGCCTGCCCCTGGTTCGCATTTTGTTATCATTGCTGAACTTTTTTAGAGCTAGTTTCATGTTGATGGTTAGTAACATTACTATGAGATTATCAGATATTGTGCTATGGATTCTGTTGATATGTGATGAGATTAATTAGACTCTACATTTCATGTATGCATGATGATCATTACATTGCTTTCATTTATTAATGATGATTAGTAAGATGATTTATTATAATATGTGTTTTCTTATGGATACTTACCCCATACTTGCATGTGTATGGTGTGCCTGTTTGCTTTATGTGTTTGCTTTTGTATGGTGTGTCTGATGTGGTTAAGGAAGGGAGCCATAGTCACCTGGTAGTCAGAATCTACACGATGCACCATTTCCTGCCATTGCCTATTTAGTTTAGTATATATTGTGCTTGTACATGCATGGTTTTTAGCAGGTTGCAGGTACCGGGTATCGACTTCCCTATATTGCCAGGATGAGCGTACCCTATCACATTATCTCAATGATAAGAGAGGGGAGATAAATTCTCAGGTCCAAATTCCAACCCTTTAAACCATTTGTTCTAATTGAAAAATTAGGACAAATATCTAAGTTGAGTACCCTCCGAATACGTCAGATGATGTAATTTGTGATATAAACCCCTTGGTTTGATTTGTATGTATTTTGGCTATGATGAGTTTTCATATTTTTACCTTTGTGAGTCTTTGGAGTATTTTCTATTAATTAAGCCTAATTAAAAAGATTTTAATTAATGGTTTAATTAAATGGAAAATTAATATGATATTTTAATATTTATTTTATTTAATTAATTGGGAAATTAATTAAATAAAATAATTAAATTTGAGAATAAAAGTTAAAAGTTTAAATTTGGAATGTGACAACATTTATTTTAATAATAATATATTTGGAGCTCATTTTTAAATAAATGACTAAATAATATTATTATTAAAGCTAATAAATATTTTAGCAATAAAGTTTTGAAAAATGAAATTTAAAAGTGGAAAATATATTTTAAATTATTAAAAGATTTTAAATCTCATATGATTAAAATATAAATATATTAAGATTGAAAAGTGGAGATATTAAAGTAAGTGCATGAGATTTAATAAATAAATAAATTAAATTAGAAAGAGTAAAGTAAATTGGAGTTATAAGCTTGCATGAGAATTAACATGTGTCAACAACACGGGGGTTAGTGCATCAATTAAGCACAAGGTGTCTACAACTCTATGACTCATCAAAAAAGTTGGAAAAGATCCATGCTTAGTTGGTGACACCTTCCAGCTGTTTCAAGAAGCATTCCAAAGGTTTCTTGAGAGCTCTTGATATTCAAGCATTCATAGAAGCTTAAATGAAAAGTTGAATGGGAGCTACAAGTTTAATGGAAGCCACGAGCTACAAGCAAAAATAGAAGCTTCAAAGCTTACATGCATGAGAGAAGATTCATATGCTCATATATTTTCTACTTGCTTCTATGCTCCTTCTAGCACTTCTAATCACTTGGAGGATTTGATCGGCTTGGATTCTTGTAATAATTGCGAATGATGGAGAAGGAAGGGATTTTCTATGGACTTTTGAAGCATGGCAAATTAGCATTAGTGTCCAGGTGCACTCGTGATATTCTCATGTTCCCTTTGCACTCTTTCTCTTCCTGTCTTCATCATATCTATTTTATGTGTCTGATTAGTCTCTATGATTGAATCTACTATTTGAAATTGGAGTCTAGATATTTTATTTGGATGAGAAAAAAAAAAAGAAAAACCCTAGTTCCAAATGAGAAAGATATTAGATTTTAATCAGGTTTGGGTTCGAATTTATATTAAATTAGAAAGACAAGATTTGGAATTAAAATAGAAATTTTATGGTGAAAATTCGAATGATTAGATGTAATCATTCTATCAATTATATTTTTAGATGCATATGAACAAACCCTTTTATGGCTAAATTTAGAGAACAATTATTTTAATAGGAAATTCTTAATTCATCACAAATTGTCCTGTCGCTGCCCCTTGGATAGACTCGAACTCAGTCATTCATAACATTTTATTGTGATCGAACTTATTCGATCACTCCGGTCAGAAGTGGTGGAACTTGGCCCTCTCCAACATATTTTAATTTCAGCCTGATCCAACAGTTCATTAGGGAGATATGGCCATCGTACTGGGACTATTTTATTCAAGGACAGATATTTCTCCATTTCTCATAACTAAGAGTTATTTATGCTTAAATTTCACAAAAATAATATATATATCAAAGCATGAAATGAATTAAAGATATTATTGCAATCTTCCCTTATTAGAATCTTATTAATATGCATTAGTTTTATATGGTCTATTATCTAATCCAATTAAATCAAATTTAATTAAGATTAGTTAATAGTAGAAGAAGTGTAATTAATTATTAGTCAATTTAAGTAAATGGATTTTTACATGAGAGAAAATTAAAAGAAAAGAGATTTTAATGTAGTTTATATAGTGGACTTTTTATAATGTATATTAAATACTATTTAATATATATTAAACAATTTTAGAGTTATTTAATGAAGATGATAATGTTAAGAATTTGAAGATTATTTATGTTAAAATCTACAATGAGTCTTATTGGTTTGTGATAGGGATATTTTCAAACAACTTGTATATAGACAAAATATTATTAGAACAATTAAAAAATGGAGTCTAATGGTTGATTT
The DNA here is from genome assembly GCA_028749045.1 of Cupressus sempervirens. Classification (NCBI taxonomy): domain Eukaryota; kingdom Viridiplantae; phylum Streptophyta; class Pinopsida; order Cupressales; family Cupressaceae; genus Cupressus; species Cupressus sempervirens. Next base: position 844,912,184 of record CM053785.1, on the reverse strand, counting down.
TAATATTGATTAAATAATTGTAAGATGATAATTTATATTATGTTGATTTAAATTTAGAAACTCTAAATGATATTGGATTAAGATTGAATTATTATGTTATTGGTTAATACGTTTGAATATCTTAATGGTATTAAGAGTTAGCTAACGAGGTTCTATGTAAAATTTCTCTTGATTGACTATTTATAGTTGTGATAAGTTTATTATTTATTAATGTTTGTAGGGTCTAACAAACTATTAATAAATAATAGTATAAATAGTTTAAATAGTTATCAACTAATATGAATAGAGTTACTCTAAAGAAGATTAGTTAATGATTGAAGTACTATAAAAGATATTAATCAAATTGAATTGGTTAATAATTTGAAAGAATATCAGTTAACTGAATCAACGTACATAGGGAAAACTTATTTGAGATAATAATACTTGGTATTGAAGATTTATTATAACTTGTTATTATTAAAATATAAATGAGAACATTGTTGCAGAGTGATGTATGTGATCATTAAAGATTTAATAATAAGATTCCCAATATAGCATGTCATTAAATATTAACAAGTTATTATTATTGAATTATTAATATGATCATTTGAGTATTGAATTATAGTTGACTTTTAACTTATAGAATTCTAGTTAGTTATTAGTCAACTGATGTTAATTAGAATATTGCTATGGTTATACAATTATTAATTAAATCAATTAATGAGAGTTAATTAGAATTAATTAATAATTAAGTTATGTAATAGAGATTTATTTGATATAATTCTTTTAATGAGATTGTAGAAATATTGATATCAAGTTGATAGGTCTTATTCCAATGACTTGAATAATGACTTTAGATATTTTAATGGTGAAGACTTAGTAATATATAATTGAGAATTATTAGAATGATAAAAGGTCAAGGATTGTGAACGGATATTAATTGATCATTCTAATGAAGTTATAATCTCTTATTCGAAGAATGGTAATTGGTCCTCTTATAATATAACGAATAATAATCTTAGAAAAGTTGAAAGGTTAATCAATTAGAATATGGATCATGGTTAAATATAGAGGACAATTTAATCAAAGGTCAATGATGATAAGTTTAGTGAATATTTACCCTTAAGCTATTCTTAGAATGTAATTCTTAATAATGGAAGGATAATGCTATCGGGGAACAAATGAGTTGACTTATAGGTCAAATAATGAGACTTAGACACTTGAGGTATACTTGCAAACAAAAAACTAGAAACCCCTACACATTATTCAACTATGTGATTTTAGTAAACCAAAACATGTGTTTGCATCATGTATTCTATATGCTTCTTGTTTTGGGTTTTGGGTTGACTAGTGTTGACTAGTCCTAGGCTGTTACCAGAGGCTCGAGGGTTATGAGATGTGTTGGCATGTTGATCTTATTTGGTCTCGATCTTTATAAGCCCAACCATGGTAATGTGATCATATGCTCTATGAAATATTTGTATTTACTTATTGTTATTGTTCATCAGTCTTCATGTGTGAAGCTGAGATGTATGTGTATGAGACACTTGAGCTAATCATTTTTGAGTCATCGATTAGCTATCCTTGGATTATTTTCTAGTCACCATGATGGGACTGAAATGTGGATTTATTTCTTGATGATGTCATGTTGTGACATGTTTGACTCATCCATTTTGGAGTCTTTGATCAGTATGATTTTGAGATATTCTTGGTTGCTTATTGAGAACCAATGGATATTGTGATTTATTTTGAGATATATTTTGGTTATTGAGAACCAATGGATACTTATGATTATTAGTGATGCCTTCAATTTCCAATAGAGAACTATTGTGGTCATAATTTTATATGGATGCTTTTCGGATGCTCATGGAGATTTGATGATTCTTATCTTGGAGGTTTGATGATTTTTATTATGGATATTTGATGCTTATATTTTGGATATTTGATGATTCTTTTATGGATTATCTTTTGGATTTTCTTTACAGTCTCTTGCACAGGACTGTGGTGATTTTATGATTCCATGAGCTTAGGGTAGGTTATCTACTTGTAGTGTCGGGAAGTGGCTTGCAATGGGGGACGGGACCCTAAGTGGCTGCCAGGGTAACTCATTGTAAGTTTGGTTAATAAGTGATAACATTTACACACTAAATGGGGATTAAATGAACCTAAAAAGATAATTTTTTTGATTTTCTCTCTCATGCCTTAAGTGCTTGTACAATCTAGGATGGGAGTAGTGAGAATGCATGATTGTGACCGTGCATTCCGTAGAATGCCTCGTCACTATGAAAAGATACTAGTGGCCGCATGAGATCAGTATGGACCTGTGGAGTTTAGCTAACTGCCAGGGTAACTTGTACGTGATAATTGTGATGACACTTTTTTGCTTGCAGAGTAGGTTTCCTACATGTCCTTGTGTGCCTCTAGGAATTAGATGTCAATTTTATATGTGATTGGAACCTTTGAGTTAGTATACTTTTAGGATTCTTGGACTATAGAGATTTGTGCTATGTGTTATGGATAGCATGTTTGGGACTTGAGATTATCTCCTCAGCATGGTGGGAGTGGACCACTTAGGTACCACACGGTCGGGTGGTAGTGTGTTTTCCACTCTTATCATTTGAGATTCATTGAGACATCGTGGCTAATGCATCCTTCATGATGGTGGATATGTATCCTTTCATTGATGATTAGCATATGTTAGATGATGTTATCTTATGCTTATATTTGCATGTTAGATTACTTTCTACATATGATGTTTTATATGTTAGGAGTGAAATTTCTACTATGTTAATACTGATGATCTCTTCGATGATTTGGGATGTTACACATGGAGGGATGGCAAGGGCTCACGATGGTCTAATGATGCTATTAATGGTTGGGAGGAACCGTGCACTTAGTTTATTTTGTTTGATCTTTATGGTGGATGTATATGTCTTTTATGATGATGTATCATGTATGATATGTGGTTTCATTTATGTTATTGCATCATAGATTAATATTAGATGATGATGATGTACTTTATTTACTTGGATGTTTATTCTTTTAAGCTTTTCATACCCTGTGATATGTACAGTGGATGATTGAGCTAAACTAAAACATAATTATAAAAGGACACTTGTATATTGTTTAAGTACATTGGATGTATCATTGTTATTTCATAAAGATGGGATGTTAGATGAATAGTTAATTTAGATGTGATACAACGTTAAGGGATCTTTAAAGAATGTAGCCTGTTATGTATATATGTTATGTTTATTTTCATTTGAATTGTTGCTATTGCTTCCACAAATGTTATGAATGGTTTTATCTTTCATGTTTAAAAAAAATTGTTTGGCAAACTTAGTAAAATTCTTTGGATCCCTTGGCGGGGCATTACACTCTTCTTCTAGGATTCTATTGATTATTAGGTGCATGACGATTCTGAGCAATGTTTCCTAAGTTGTTACACTTATAGAAGCAGATCTAATGAAAAGACATAAAGAGAAGGGTTAGTATATCTAGATATTTTATTGTTTCTCCTATCATTATCATACTTAGGTCTCCTAAAATCAATTGCATTATGACCCATACTATGACAATTAAGACAATAAAAGTTCTTAACATGATTAAATGAATTATTAGTACAATCTCTTTTTCAATAACCTTTTTCATTACATTAAAAACACTTACCTCTAAATTCATACCTAGTTTCCTTAGGAGTTCCCACATGTTTAGGTTCATCCAAGATTTCAACTTCCTTGTTTTACATAGCTTCTTTAGGTTTCTTAGAAGATTGACTAGATTCAATCTTGTCATTAGATTTGTCTTTTTCTTTTAGATCTAATCTAATCTTAGGTTTCTTCATAGACATTTGAATTAGATAGCCAAGACTAGTATTGTCATAAGAAGGTCTCTATATAGACATTGAATCATAAATCTTTTCTTTGCTAGAATAAAGTTTCTTAAGCTACTATTTACACTATGTCAATTCACCTTTCACAATAGTATTGTACTCAAGGAGTTCTTCATAATCTTTTCTCAATGTTTCAAGTTCAAATATTTTCTTTGCCATACTTGCTCTCAGATCTACATTTTCATTCTTCAAATCACATTCAATTTTTCTAGGATATTTTCTCTGAGTTAATTTTAGATTTGTAATTTCCAACTCATGCTTCAAGATCTTGTATTATGTCTTCAACTTTGAATAGTCATTATCAGTAGTTCTAGATTTAGTAGATTCAGGCTTGGATTTTAAATGTTCATTCTTTTCCTTCAATTGACCAATGTATACTTTGGAATCTTCATATTTGTCCTTCAACTTATCTCTTTCTTCAATAAGAAGATCAATTTGTTCAAGAGCTTCTTCAAGGTTCTTCTTCAATTGTTCCATATCCTTAGGGATTTTACTTAAGCTGTTAAGCCTCTTTAAAGTGTAATACCCCAAAATTGGCACATTGCCATGTTAACCAATTCGAGTTTATTATATTATTCATCAATCCTATTCTACTAGGCAATTCTGATTTTGATACTCGCTACTTGACCTAAGTGTCAGATGTAGAAAACCCTAATCTACATTAGTCACCCTCTTTATTTAATTTCTAAAGTGTCGTCTCAAATTAGCTACATTAAACCTATTGATTAAATTTAATTTAATTATAAGTGTCCATAATTTAATTTAATTTAATTACTTCTTTAGCTAATAATACAAAGGAATTAAATGTATTTAATTTAATATGTCCTAATATTAATTATCAAATTTAATTATTCAATAAATTAAATTTTATGCATCTATAAGGTTATATTTCACTTTATTAAATTAAATAATCTCTTCAAATCTTCTCTTCAAATCCAAAATGGAAACTCTAAGTGAACTGTCTATTGAATTCAAATTATCTTAGTTAACTTGTTCTCACACTCATGTGAAACTCAATTAACTCTTGATCACACTCAAATCTAAAATAGTTAACTTCATCTGCAAAAGGAAGTTTCCATTTCAACTAAATCCCATCTTCAATCTTGACCATTCATTCCAATAAATCTTGACCATTGATTGATTCTAGAACTCTATTTTAGAGACCTTCAATTCCTCATTACAAAGGTTACAAGTTGAAAGTATCGAATTTATGCTAGATTGTGTACTCATTCTCTCCTACTATTCATAGCTTTTTATTTTCATTGTATAGAAATATCATTCTAACATTAAAATGAATTCATTAAAAATAACATGTTCTTTCATTTCTTAGTTTAAAAAAATGCACTTCATATAAAATAGTTGCATTCTCATATAGTTCTTATTAAAATCCTTCATACTAAGAGGTCTAGTTGCTCGCTTCTCAGTCTGAGAGCAAAGGGATAATCCATTTAGTTAGAAGGTAGTAGGTCTCATTGTTGGATTACTTGGATAAACAATTTAATGTTTATTCCAAGATGATCTATCAAGTAAAGACCATGTTGAAGTATGTGTAAGGATCTGAGTCCCACAATTCACATATACATTTGTAGTGCCCACCATGGGGTCGAGAAATCATTTTTTCTAGCCTCATTCACTCTATTTTCTATATTTTTAATGATTCTATCATGTTCATCCATGTAATTTTCTAGATTTTCGCACAAAAAATCTCATTTTCACATGAAGAGCTAAAGATTTCACCTCTTCCTCTATACTTCCCTATGTGAAAAAGTGCATAAGTGCATAGTTTGTCACGTGGTGCACATCATTTCCTCGTGTAGGCTAGTGCAAAATTTCACACAAAATTTTGTAATAGCACATGTAAAATATAGTTTTTCATATTCCAATTTATCATTGTGTTTAACTAATAGTTTTCTCTGAAGCATTTTCTTTCAGATTTCTAATTTTTTGCAACATAAAAGTGGTTTACAAGATGCTTGATGAAGACATCTTTAGCTAAACACTTCAAATATATACTGACTATGTGACTATAGGATGCTTGTCAAAGATATGCATGTTGAAGACTTATTTCAAACCCACTCAAATTGTCATGTCTTCCTTTTCCTTTCGACACATATTATAATTAGGGCTTGTGAACTTTGTAAGGTGCAAGATAGGGAAATAGGGGAGTATGCTCTTTACTACTTGGAAGTGATGCCCAAAAGTAAATCAAAAACCTAGAAGCCTCTAAAAGATGGTACCTAAGGGAAGCAAGAAAGCTTGATTCTCCCAAACAAAGCCTTTAATGAAGAGATGGTGATTTCATTTTAGGGGATCAAAGTCTTGGAATAGGACAAGGTGGGATTGATTAAGCTAACTTGATGATTAACATTTCTTGCATGTTTGGACAATGTGATAAGGTAGAGACATATGCTCTTTCCCCTTAAGGGAAATCAAAAACTTGGACCCTTGGATCTGAGCCACCAATATGAGTCAACCTTTAGAGGGTCTAGTGGAGTGATCCAACCTCTAGGAACAACCCAAGTGAACATACTCCTTTTGCCAGAGATTCCAATTCACTATAATAAAGAAGATTTGTAGAGTGAAAAACTCCAAAGCCATATTAATTTCTTCTTCTTCATTCTGATATCACATATCAAGAAGAGGCTTTATCTATTGCACTAGACAACATTGGCCCCAGCCTTGCTAGTCAAGTGTGTGCACTTTTAAATGCTGGTGTGGGTTTCTAGTCTCAATTTCACTTGTGAAGCCACTGGAGATTAATATCAATGGAAGCCAAGTAAAAACTTCTTAGTTAATTTCTACCCAATTCACCTCTAAAAAGGGGCATAATCTTTGTGCAAGGAGGGGGAAGAATCTATCTTGCACAACTCACCATAGGAATGTACCTAGGAATTGGAAGATGGTATACATGCTTGACCCCTACCAAAAGGGTGTTCATTCAACATATATGTTATTGACACCTTGGAATACACCAAAAGCATGAACACCCTCTAGTGGAGTGACATGACTATGTGAGGTGCATGCATGAACACCACCAAGCCTTTAAACATTGTCCAAATCTATCAATCAAACTAAAGGTCAAGACTCCCTCATCCCTCCAAGTTTCTTTATCCTCAGTTGGATTGTTTGCAAGTACTTCTTTATTCATGTGTTTATCTAAAAATAAACTATCTTATTCAAAACCAAAATGCTATCCAAAACTTGAAAATAGTTTTTCTACCTATCTAAAATTTGTTAAAACAACCAACAATCTATCCAAAACTGTCTAAAAATTGCCAAATCTCTTCAAATTTCTATCTCATTTGTCAGCCTAGTCCCTATTTTTGTGCCCAGTTTTGTAAAATTTTGCATGAGAACCTTTTAGTTGATATTTCTTCACATAGCCCTATCTGGCTCTTCACATAGTCCTATGAAAATCTCCATGTGTGATCTTCCAAGTTCTATCCTTTTATGTTAAAATCCTATCTTTTTGTTAGTATAACACATCCTTGCATGGCTCTACACAAGTCCTTATGCGAGAAAACTTTACAAAATTTGATATTATGAATCTTCACTTGGCTCATTGTGTCTTTTCATGTGGCTCCTTTGAAATCATCATGTGAAATCTTATTTTGAAATTGTTAACTTGTTCTATTAAAGCTATCTATACTCTAAATCTAGTATGTCATCTACAAACATTTTACCACTTTTCTATCTGCAAATAGTGTCGAATAGTGGCTTCTTTATTAGCTAACAACTTGTGACCTACACAAAAACTAGTCTCATCTCTTATCTATCTTATCTTTGTCCTTGTGTGCTTGTGATACTTTGTGTCATGATAATCATAATCTTTGGCTATTCTAGCCATTACTTAAACAAATTGTACCTTAGTATCCAACACTCTTGTCCTAATTTTTGAGATTGCATTCTAATGTGGTCCTTGTCTAAGCTTTCACTTTTTTTCCTTGTCTATGACTATGGAAACAAGAAATAGAAATGTGTTTTATCCCCTTACACTTAGATGAGGTAGAGCTAGAGGTCATAATTGTGGCAAAGAATACTTCTTAGTTTAAACATAGTCTATGTCTAGTTCATCTAGTGAGGAATATTCATGATCTCCTTGACCTATCTAATCACCTTGTGTTTAGAGAACATTCTCTATAAACTTACAAAAAAATAGGAACCCTTTACATCAAGAGGATCCAGAAACTAGCAAAGATCATATGTCTTCAAACAACATAACTAAACTCTTATTTAGACAACCTTTCCAACCAAAACACACTTAAAATTATCACATTCCTACAATGACTGAGCAAGAAACCAAACATGGAGAACATAGTAGAGACCAAGATCAACATAGGTATAAATGATAGAAATAACCTCTCTTTCCTGATGAGAATGAAAAAGAGGTAGAAATACTCCCTGAACATATTGAAAAATGTCATAAAGAAAAAAACTTCCAAAAGGTCATGGAAATCTTGCTTAATGAAGAGAAAGAGAAATACTTTCTCAAACTTTCCCAAGAGGGAGCCAAGCTACCTCATCACTTTCATATTGAAACTATCATTACACCTAAAGAGGAAACTAAAACCTCTAAATTGAAAAAACAAATAAAGATCATGCAAGAATAGTTAACCCAAATGATGTGTGATAAAGACAAATCTACAAAAACATACACCTTAGATTTTCTTTGTCCATTTCCTTTTGACAACAGTATAGAAATGCCTCCTTTTTTGAGAGGGGTTCAATTACCTAAGTACAATAAATACTTTGGAACTACCAATCCCCAAGATGATTTGTAGGAATTTAGTTCCTTGGCTATGGAATTTATATATAATCAAACATATCTCATCTATTTATTCCTAAGAAGTCTAGGTGGTCAGGTTATGGAGTGGTTTTCATGCTTGCCTACTGGTATCAAAACATTCAATTAGATTGCTAACTTGTTTTTCCAATAGTAGTCTCACAACATACAACACCTAGGTAACATTTGAGACTTCTGCAATCTTAAACAAAAGGTTGGGTAACCTTTCCTCACATTCATTCAGACATGAAGACAACTTTACACTAAATACTCATGCAAAATCTCAAAAATGATGGAACTTGATATCTTTATAGATAATCTCCTACTTGATTTTGGGTATAGAGTTTAACTTCAAGGTCTACGTAGCTTCAAAGACATGGTCACACAAGCTATTAGGATCAAGGAAGTCATGCTCAAAAAGGGTGAGCTAACCCTTCAAAAAGACAATAAAACAAGGGTCAACCTCTAATAAAAACAAATTCAACTATGTGAACAAAAACCAAGAGGTTATGCATGATAGAGTTATTTATGATATTACTCCTAAACTAGCTAAGGTAGCTTTCAATCTTATAGATAGTCTCAAAGCATCCAAGAATGTTGAGAAACCTCTTTCTAAAAACAAGACATCTAGAAACAAACCAAGGAACTCATCTTCGGCTACACACCCTAAATGAGATTTTACACCTCTCTTAGTGAACCTTTGGATGTCGTCTACAAGACCTTGCCACAAAAAAATCTCATTTCTCCATTGGACAACTCTCGACATTATGATCCACAACCATGACCACCGTGGTGGAACAAAACTTCATTTTGTAAATACCACCAAAACAAAGGACACACAACCAACAACTGTATCAACTTGAATCATAAAATCCAAGACCTAATTGACAATGGTGATATTATTGTGGATACACACAATAAGAACTCAAATCACAAGTCTTTCAAGGAGCCATTCCCTCACTATGAAAAAGTGGAAAACTTGCAACAAAAACCTAAAAAATAAGGTCAACTTTATGTACTCTAATAATGACAACGTGATCAACATGGTTGAACCTGTGGATTTTGAGTATTATGACATTATCATCATCAAGGAAAAATAAGACAAAACTAAACCTAAGATACCATTTTTCTTAAGGGGTCCTACTTCCAACACATCTAACAACATGTGATCACAAACTTGTGCCAACATTGTTACTTGATCTTGTGCCAAGTTAGCACTCAAAGGCCTTGCACCTTCTACTCCTAAGTTAGAGCAACACAAAGAAAAACCTCTTTCTAGTCCATCTAGAAAAGGAACAAAACTCATAACAAATTCTGTGGTTGCTAGCTAGAGTATCCTTGATTAGTTACAATGAAAAAATGCTCACATCACAATCTTTAATCTACTCAAAATATTGTCTGGTCATAGGTAGATTCTTGACAAATCCATCATTGATGTAAGTATCCCTCAAGATCTTGATCTTGAGAGGTTCCAATCTAGGGCGGGTCATCGAACCTTGCCTTACTACATGTCCTTCTCTTAGGAGGATGATAACTCACTAAGTCATCCACATAATCAACCTCTACACATTGAGGTCATGAAACACCAAATATGTGTTTGTCATGTGCTCATTGATAATGGAGATAGTTTAAACATTGTCTCTATTGCTCTACTTAGACAATTGAACAATTCTTAAGAGTCTATTGAATCTCACCACAAGATAACTATCAAAGTTTATGATGAAGTACAAATCCCTAGGTCTTGTTGTGTTACCTCTTCAAGTTGGTCCTATTGAAAGGGATGTCACTTATCAAATCTTGGACAATCACTTGGCTTATAATATTCTACTAGGAAGGCCATGGGTACATGAAATGTGAGCTATGTCTTCCACATATCATTAATGCGTAAAGTTCCCATTTCATGGCTCTAAAGTTAGCATACTTGCAAGTACTAGCTATACCTATAACATGTTGAAATCTATTGAAAAATTTGTGCCTACTAATAGAGAGTCTATAGACTATCATGGTAACAAGTTGAAGAAAATCGAGCAATAACTCAAGCAAAAAGAAATTGGGATGGGTAACTATCACATAGAATTATTTCTATCATTGACATCTCTTCATGAATTTCCGCATCATGTTGTAGGAGACCATCTAAAGTGAAAAGACCTTTTGTGCTGACATCTCAAACAAAGTATAATGGTACATTTTTCAAAGCTACTATCCCTCTTGAGGAGGAAAGTGAAAACAAAGCTATTGCTACATGGATATACAAAGAGGAGGCTCTAGTTGACCTCATAGAACAATCTTGTGAAATTACTTCTGAGAAGTATGGTCTAGGTATTAAAATCATGAAACAATTTGACTACAAGGGAAATAGTCCTGTCAAATGCAACAAAAATCATCTAATTTATCATGTCAAAGTGGTAGCTAGAAGGAATTGAGATAGGTCTAGTATAGGTTTCAAGAAGATTCCCTTCCATTTAGTGATTAACAAATTTTTACCAAAACCTAAGAATTCGTTTGAAAATGAATCACAAGTTGAGTTTGATGACCATGAAGACAACACTAACAATGAGGATCCTTATCCTTATCCCATTCTTGATGATCTTGTTAAATTCTTTGTTGAACATGAGTATTTTGTACCTCATGTCAATACCATGGATGGTGATAGTGTTTCTTCTGATGATACTATTGACTCACAACATACCCAATAAGAACAAGGAGAATCTAGTGATGCTTTACATATTTAGTATCTCTTTAAAAATCCAAAGGATGAAGGAGCTTTTGTCCCTATCACTATTGGGGAATTCTATAGTCTATCACCATGTAGCATAGATTCTTGGGAATAAAAATTTGACTCTCTCTTAGAAGCAACTACAAACAAAAACATAGATCAAGTTCATGCTTATGAAAATCTCTGTGAAGTTGGTGAAGTATTTAGGATTAGGTTAGATGAGTCTTATCCAACTAGTTTCATAAAGTCTTTGATTAATGACATTAGAACTCAAAGGCATTTTAACACACTTGTGGATGAAGCTGATCTAGGTCTCGAATTGCTTATCCAAACATTTGATGATTATACTGTGAATGTAATTGAACCCACCATTTCTTTCTCACTCACTTATCCCAAGCTCATAGACTAGAATTTTACTGCCTCTAGTGAAATCCCAAAAATCTAGAATAACTATGCTCTTTCCTATTACTTAAATGTTGTCAAATATATAACATCTTCCACCAATGAACAAAGTGTCAACATGACTAAAGCTGACATCAAATATCTTGGTCATACAATCAGAATGAAAAGAAATAAAAGGTGTGATGGTAAAAACCACATTTATGGCAGTGTCCAAACCTAAAAAAGTAAAAATAAAAGATGTATCCAAGGGTGAAAACCTCTCTGAGGTGCCCAAAAATGAGATATTCAATGCATCTCCTAGTCATTTTCAGGAAAGATCATCAATGTTTATAGAGCCAACACAGCCAATCAACTTGGGAATAGAAGAACATCCTCACATAATACATCTGGCATAGTTGCTATCTCCAGAAGAGAAAGAGGAATTCATTTTCTTCTTCCAAGAGGAAAGTATAAACATTGCATGGACATATTTAGATATGCCAAGACTAGATCCTAATCTCATAAAGCATCACCTATCTATCACACCAGGAGTTAAACCAGATAAACAAAAACTTAGAAAAATGCATCCTCATGTTGCATTTCTTGTCAAAGCTGAATTAGAAAAGCTTCTAAAAGCCTATTTCATCTGAGCCATTGATTATGCTAAATGGATATCAAACATTTTTCTAGTCTCCAAGCATGACAAGTCTTTTAGATTCTATACAAATTTTTGAGATCTAAACATAGCATTTCTGAAGGATGATTTTCCACTCCCTAACATTGGGATGATAGTGGACATGACAATAGGATATGAAATGTACTCACTCATGGACAAATTTTTTGGATATAATCAGATCAAAATTGCACTAGAAGATCAAGAAAAGACTTCTTTCACCTATGCATGGGGAAATTTTTTTTGGAACATGATGCCATTTTGATTGAAAAATACTAGTGCTACATACCAAATGGTAGTTACTACAATTTTTCATGACATGATAAATAAAATAATGGAGGACTATGTTGATGATACCTTTGTTAAAAGCAAAAAATGCAATACTCACCTTCAAGATTTGGGACCTATCCTAGATCACATGGAGAAATTTAGTTTGAGATTATTCCCAAGAAATGTGCATTTGGTGTAACATCTTAGAATCTACTTGGCTACATTATGTCTACAAAAGGAATCAAGGTTGATCCAAAGAAAGTTCAAGCAATCATGGACATGGCCCCACCCTGTAATATCAGTTAAATGAGGGGCTTACATGGAATACTCCCATCCATTTGTAGATTCATCTCACATTTGGTGGATAGGTCACAACCTTTTACGAAGACTTTGCATAAAGGTGTGAAATACAATTGGAGCCAAGAATGTGAACAAAGCTTAACACAGATAATGAAATATCTTGCTAATCCATCGATCTTGATGCCTCCTATTCATGAGAAGCCTCTTATCTTGTACATTTAAAAAATAGAAACATCTATGGGTATCTTGCTAGTGCAAGAAGACAATGATAACAAGGAAAGAGCTATCTACTATTTGAGTCATATGCTGATTTCTTATAAAATGAATTACAATATCATTGGGAAGGCTTTCTTGGTAGTTGTCTTTGCATCTCAAAAGTTGAGACACTACATTCTCCCTCATACTATGCAACTAGTTGATAAAATTGATCCAATAAAGTACTTACTTAGCAAAGAAACTCTAGTAGTAAGGTTGGCTAAGTGGGTCATGACACTGAGTTTGATATCCAATATGTTGAGTGAAAGGTTGTCAAGGGACAAGTGATTACTGATCAATTAGTAGAAGCACGGATGTCGAGTATTCTTCCACTCAACAATGATTTCCCTAATGAATCAATTCTAACAATTACACATTGAACTTGGGTGATGTTCTTTGATGGTTCCTTCACACAATAGGGATTAGGTGTTGGGCTACTATTCATAATTCCATAAAGGTATTCACTACCTAAAGCATACAAGATTTTGTTTTCTTGTACAAACAATATCACAGAGTATGAAGCTTTGATTAATGGCATGAAGATTGCAGTTGAATGGAGAGTGGATCAATTGAACATCTTTGGTGATTCATAGCTCATAATCAACCAAGCCAATAATGTATATTAGAAAAAGGATGAGAAATTGATCCCTTATAAATGCATGGTGGATGACTTGAGGAAGTACTTTTCTCACATCACTTTTTAATAGATTCCTCAAGTAGACAACAAAGTGGCTGATGCCATGGCTACTCTTGCTTCCTTATTATAGATGCTTGAAAATGATCTTCGACATGAATTCTTGGTAGAAACATTACTCTACCATGACTATGACTCTCCCAAATCTAGTATGATCTATTCTATTGTAGGACATGACTCATTTTCTTACCATGACATATACTCCTACTTGCATGACCAAATCATTCTAGACAATCTAACTTAGAATAAGAAAATGTAACCTTATTAGTAATGCTTCACAATATGTTATTATTGTTGAAAAATTTCTTAGGAGAGGTCTTGATAGAAAAATTCTTAGGTGTCTAGAACCTAATGGGTCCAAATATACATTAATAGATATACACTAGCACATTTGTGGATCTCACTCTAATGGCTTGACACTAGATCGTAAACTTTTTAGAGTTGGTTACTATTGGCCAAATATGGAGCAAGAGGCAATCAAATATGCTAAGTCCTACAAAAAATGCCAGCTCCATCAGAATCTAATTCATGCTCGAGCCAGGGATCTAATTCCATATATCACACTATGGCTATTCCAACAATGGGCCTTTGATCTTGTTGGTCAGATTCATCCATCCTCCTCAAATGGACATAAGTTCATCATTACCACTATAGACTACTTGACTAAGTGGGTAGAGGTAGTCCCTCTGTCCATAGAAAATAGGAAAATTGTAGCATTTCTCATCATGAATTACATCATATGAAGGTATGGTGTACCTTCCTCCATTATTACTAACAATGGAGGATAGTTTAAAAACAAGAATCTTAAGGAGTTGTGCAAAGAGTTTTGAATTATGCAATAGTAGTCTTCTATTAATTACTCTAAGGGTAATGGTCAAGAGGAAGCATCCAACAAGGTGATCCTTAAGATCTTGCATCACACAGTTAGAAAATTTGGATGAGATTGGCACCTTCAAATTAATTTGGCCTTATGGGCTTACAGAACAAGTATCAAAACTCCAATAGGTACAATGCCCTTTGCTTTAGTATATGGAGTGGATGTTGTGCTTGCCATTGAGGTTGAGATTCCTACTTTGAGAATCTCCATGAAGGGCCTCATTACTAATGAAGACTATAGAATATCTCAATTGCAAGAGCTAGAATTGTTAGATGAGTTTCAACAAGTGGTGTGTAATAATCTTCAAGATTATCAATAGTGTATGTCTAGAGGTTACAATAAAAAGTTAAGCCATGCGACTTCCATTTGGGTGATCTCATTCTAAGAGAGAATCCTAATAGTCAAAAAAAATGAGTACAAAAGGGAATTTCAAACCCAACTAGCTTGGTCTATACATAATCACTGTAGTGTTTGGTTCTAGTTCTTACCAACTTTCTATAGTTAAGGGAGAGGTTCTCAAGAAGCTCATCAACACTTTCCACCTAAAGCAATTCTACAACTAATTTGATCTCAAAAGCTCTTTGTATATACTTAAAATTTTCTAGGAAAAATCTTAAAATTGCAAAATGTCCTAAAAAAACCATTACCCTGGTGAAAACTTGGCAATAGGAACCTTGGTAATACAAAAAAATTGAAAAACAAAAAAAAAGTACCATTGGTGAAAACCTAGAAATAGGCATCATGGTAGCGAAAAATAAAAAATAAAAAATCTTTTCCAAGAAGGTGAAGACTTGGTAAACAAGAACCTCTCGTTCAAAATGCTATATCTGATAGTGCATCTTCTGGTTCAAATGTATATTTTCTTTCCTACTTTAGTTTCTTTCTTTTTTCTCATGTATCCATGGATTGAATCTTGTCATAACTTGGGGGCAACTCCCTACAGTGTCATAGGAATGTCTAGCATCAGTCACTAGTTGTTCTAACTATATCTGTCACTAGGAATGTCATTGAAGATCTCTTTGAATTTAGTCAGTAGTTGTTCTAACTATGTCTATCTACTATTGGCACCCTACTGAAGAGATTTCTTTCATACAGGTTTTGAACATTAACACTTGACATCAATCCTATAACACAAAATATGAACTCAAAACAATGACTTTGTTTGGAATATGTTGAGCTTTTCTCTACTTGTTTTAATTTTAATTTATCATGTCTCTTTGAGAAACTCGATGATGTCACTTTTGACTAGAGAAATGAGGACTAGGGGCATGATCTTTTCTTTTCTTTCTATTTTTTGTTTAGTTCCAATGATATGAAGCATCCATATAAAAGGGGTGTCCACTACAAGAGCCTCCATCTCATATTGGATGGCCTTGTGTACCTCAATTCATTTTATATGGATAAATCAATGAGGTTGGTTCTTCTCCTTGATTTTTCGAGTGAAATCTTCATGCTATAGTAAATATTGATACTCATCCTACTAAGTGAATGTATGGGTCATTGCAAGTATACTTAGCACACTTCTGTCTTAGGTTATGAATGCAAGGGTCATTGCAGACAAAATACTTACTAATTACTTAGCATAAGAAGGATCTCTCATGTGTTTGGTGTATCTACATGGAAGAAACATCCTTGTCATCCTAGCATTTATACTCTAATGCTTATGTTATCTTGCTATATTAAAAGGGACAAATGTTGGGGTCATTCTAGCTTCTTGTACCTCAAATGCTTACATTTAATAGTAACAAAATAATTGCAGTTTCATACTCATATTCCTATGATTTCAATGTTAGTGCAAATTATACAACATTTGGGATTTCACTACACGCCCAGTGACGATAATTGGTGAAGCTTGGTAATTAGACCTAGGGTTGCATCTAGTGTATGGTTGCATTACATAAGCAGATGGTTTGATCACTGCTTTACTTGCATCCTTTGTGGTGAGGGATTGTTGATTTCTTCAACGTATCATGTTCCTTCATGACTGCACAAATGATCAATTAATCACCCCATGACTAATTTGGCTACTCTGAAACCATTTTTAGGATCCAATTCAAAATTTGGCACACTTAAATAGCTCAAAATTGCATTTTAAAATTTTGGGACCAACACAATTGAATATTTGTGCAGTCCAATTTTTCTAATACTTTGTGAATCTTGCAATCTTTTCAAGTCACATTTTCTTTTAAAAATTCCAAATTTCTATAAAAAGTCAACTCAAGTCAACTTTGGTCAAACTTGGTCTTTTGGACCTCAAAATCACTTTGAATTGATTTCAAATTTTCTTTAGATTCTTTTGATCTATTTTAAATTCTTTTGAATCTTAGATTTATTCAATATCTTTCAATATACTACTCTACATCACTATTCTAGTGTGTCATCTTTCAATTTCTCTCTAGAGGGGCAGGATGATTGCATCATTAAATCTTTTAAAACTAGCTTCAACCATAGTTGAATCTTATGAGCTCATCACTCAGGGCATCTAATTACTTGGGGCATATTGTTTCTTGCTATCTAGCATCATACATCATTTATCTCATCTTTTGATCAATTAATCACACCTTATAACATTTATTGTCAGAGTTCGATAGATAGGTATTGGGACAATCTAAACTTTGACTCTTGAGGCTCAATCCTCATTCTAGGGATGATTTTATGACTCATGATTAGATATTATTATCTTTTATAGGCTAGCGTCTAGGTGTTCTATCTAGAATTTGGGGGCTTAAGCTCCGTTCTGGAGATAATTCCAAATTCTTGCTAAGGATTGAGCTTTGTTCTAGAGATAATCCTATTTTTTGTTGAAAATTGAGCCTTGTTCTAGTGATAATTCTATGAATCATGGTTTAATATTGTCATCTTTTAATGGAAATGCATCAAGATAGGCTAAACCCTGACTCTTAAGGATTGAGTCTCATTCTGGGACCAAATCTATGAAATTTGACAATCTTTGTGCTATCAATCTTGGTATCTAGGTGTTCTATATGAATCCCTTAAGCTTGAGCTTCATTCTAAAGATAACCTTTAAAAACTTATCAATCTTAGTATCTAGGTGTTCTATTTGGATCCCCTAAGGTTAAGCTTCATTCTGGAGATAACCTTTAAAAACTTATCAATCTCAATATCTAGGTGTTCTATCTGGATCCCCTAAGGTTAAGCTTTTTTCTAGAGATAACCTTTAAAACATTATCAATTAGTCTTTCTATCATCAATTTTAGAACCAATCTCATGTCTTGATCTATGCATCATACTTCCGATTTCATTGAATCAAACATGTTGCTTGCACATTCATTCAAAGTGGGGCAAATGTAATATCATAAAATTGGCACATTGCCATGTTAACCAATTCTATCCTATTCAATCATTCCTAAGTCTTATTGTACTAAGAAATTCTAATTTTGATACTCACTACTTGACCTAAGTGTCAAATGTAGAAAACCCTAATATACATTAATCACACTCTTTATTTAATTCCTAAAGTATTGACTCAAATTAGCTACATTAAACCTATTGATTAAATTTAATGTAATTATAAGTGTTCATACTTTAATTTAATTTAATTACTTCTTTAGCTAATAATAAAAATGAATTAAATCTATTTAATTTAATATTTCCTCATTTTAATTATTAAATTTAATTATTCAATTAATTAAAGTTTATGCATCTATGAGGTCATATTTCACTTTATTAAATTAAATAATATCTTCAAATCTTCTCTTTAGTTTTAAAATGGAAACTCTAGGTGAACTATCTCTTGAATTAGAATTATCTTAGTTAACTTGTTCTCACACTCATGTGAAACTCAATTAACTCTTCATCACACTCAGATCTGAAACATTTAACTTCATCTGCACAAGGAAGTTTCTATTTCAATTGAATCCCATCTTCAATCTTGATCATTCATTCCAATCGATCTTGATCATTGATCAATCCTAGAACTCTATTTAAGAGACCTTCAATTCCTCATTACAAAGGTTACAATTTGAAAGTATCAAATTTATGTTGGATTGTGTACACATATTCACATAATATTATTTTCATTGTATTGCAATATTATTCTAACATTAAAATGCATTCATTAAGAATAACATGTTCTTTCATTTCTTAGTTTAAATACATGCACTTCATATAGACTAGTTGCATTCTCATATAGTTCTTATTAAAATCCTTCGTACTAAGAGGTCTGGTTACTTGCTTCTCATTTTTAAAGCAGAGGAAAAATATCTCTAGTTAGAAGGAAACATGTCATACTATTAGATTACTCAGATAAACAATTTGATGTTTATTCCAGGATGATCTATGAGGTAAGGACTATGTTGAAGTGTGTGTGAGGATCTGAGGCCCACAATTCACATATAAACAAAGTAACTATGCTCTGATACCAATTGTTTGAAATAGCGATTACTGAGAAGGGGGTTGAATCAGTAATCAACAAACTCCAGTTGCCAACTTTATATTATTACCTACTTTAAACCATGCATAACAAAGAAATAAAGTAGCATTGAATAGTAACAATAGCAATGCACAAAGATAACTCATAACAGCATATTTTCTTAACTAGGAAAACCTTGGCCAAGGGAAAACACCATTGGGGATGATATCCACTAGATAATATACTAATATATAAATTCCTTGTTAGAGGATGGACCTTGTTAGGATTCAATCAGAAAATTCAATATAAGTAGTTCCTATTAGGAGACTTTTCATCCCCATTAGGAGTTGTGGCATAATGTATGCAAGAAGAGCCCACTAGCCAACCATACAATTTAAACTACAAGAAGAGCTCACTACTCAAACAAGTAATTTACTATTATTTTTCTTCCTTGTCTAAGATCTAATCTTTAGCTTGATCTCAGATCACCAAATTGCTCATACAAAACTTTTCTTGTACCACTTTTACAAAAGTTTGCTCACTTCACATAACTTCACAAGCACCTACAAGCACGGTTCTCATCACAATAAGTCCTTTGCATAAATACCATGCCTATACATAAATTACTAATGGTTTGGCTAGGACCAAAATTCATTTTTCCAGGGTAGAGAAAATATCTAGGATGTTGGCCCTAATTGGACAAGTAATTGTTTTGTAAACAAAACAATTCTTTCCTGCCATTTCGTTGTCCTACATTGACAAAACATGATTATATCTATTTTGTACTATCTATGAAAATTTTTAAGGTTATAGACATCATCACCAACATATATACTATCTCCATGTAACATTTCTTGTCATAATATAATTTCTGCAACAAGTTATAAACAAAACAATACATTGTTGTAAACAAATTCTATACTTAGACAATTTTTTGATTACCAAACACTAAGTATCTTTATTTCTGAGTTTTCCTATCAACATATACATCATGTGTTTCCATTAATGACAACAATTACATATCAAAATTAGCTAACTATCAACATTTCACCACTTGATCTAACTTGTGTGTTAGTACCAGAGATAGAAATGGCAGTACTCATTGTGATTTGATTTGTAAGGGATTGCACCTATTGTGCAGATATGGGATCTAACATTTCTAGGGGTGAATTATTAACCTGTACACTTGGAACTATCTATAAACCTTCATTCTTATCTTATTTTGGATTAGTCTCTTTATTTACCTCATCTAGAGGTCTTGATACTTGTGGTCCTTCTTGATCTATAGTAGACTCATCTACACTTGATTCCTTATTCTGCTCATTTTTTTCTCTCTCCTTTTTTGGATCCTCAACTTCCATTTCCAATGTTTTTTTTTGTGAGGCTTATTGGAGTTGTTTCTTAATATATTTTACTTATTCATTTAATCAAAAACTTGAACTTATAATTCTCTTGTCCTTGGATAGTCCTTTATTTATTGAATCAGAGGAGTGTTAGGTATGGTGGTATGAATAGGGGATATATTTCCTTATGTACTTAGTACACCTATATCTTCTTCATAACTAAGATCATCCTTGATAGTTACAGTATCTTTTCCTTTCTCTTATTCACCTCCTTTACATTTTTCATCAGTAGTTAGTCCAATAATTCTTTTCCACAAGAGTTCATTTATTTGCACAATAGCCTTAATTTTATTTTGTAAAATCATGAATGCTTTGTATTTAGGAACAAATCTATTTATATACTTATCCAAAAAATATTGTTTTTTTCTTAGATGTTAGGTCAAGTATAACCTTATCATATGTTCCCTCTCTTATTTATTTTTCAATTAGTGTTTCCTATTACTACTTTTCATTAGTTATACTATACAAGTCACTAGGAATCTTGTTTTCTAGCTCTACAGGTGTTCATTTGAATTTTTCTATCATCTCTAATATGGCTTCCTCTACCTTAATCGCATCAGCATCACTTAATGTTCCATATTGATAAATTTGAAACAAAATAATCCTATGAGTTTCTAATGTTGTCACATACCTCATCAATAATATTAGGCTTAGTATACACAATGCTTTGATGGTGAACAGGTTCATCAAATTTGGTCCTCTCTACATCTTCCTCTTCAACATCTTCTTTCTCTCTCAATTTTTTCATCTTTATTTTATCTTGGATAGTTGATAGTATTCCTTATACTTCACTTTTTCTTCTATGTTTGGTAATCTTTACAACACCCTTTTCCAATAGTGTCTCAATGCTAGCTATTTTTGTTTTCCTAGTTCACAATCTTCATGATATAGAAGGAGAGAGGGGCTTTTATGTTACCTTCTTACATTCTTCCTCACCTTAGACACTATAATTTTAACTGTGATGGCCTTCTTTGTAGGTGAGGTGACAAGTGCTACTACTTTAACTTATTTCTATGTATTTTCCTTTTCCTCCTCTACATCACCTTCACTATCTTGGTCCTCTCCAAGACCATGTGTTATCATTAAAGATCCTTTTCCTTTACTTTGTGTGCCTAGTTTTCCTTCTACATCTTCAATCATGTTCTCTCACTTCTTGTCAATAGAAGTAATTTTAATATCTATTGTTATTATTTTTTTTGCTTCTTCATATTTTCTAAAGGACTCAGCCTTTTCTTCAACTTCTTCATTAAGTAGTGTAGCGATTTTTGCAATCACATCATCAATATCTACTTTGACATATCCAAAAGATTTAAGCTAGGCTATTCTCATCTTAACTACTTGTACATATGTGTGTTGGATTAACTACCAAAGTCACCCTTTAGGATTTGTGACATGGCTTAATTGCCTCTTGTGTTCTATAAGTCTAGTGGATGTATCAAGCATTAACATGTTGATCTTTAGGTGCAACAACAACCTAGCCTGTAACAAATGGTATTAGAGCTTGGTCATAGGATCAAATCTAGTTGGTAATGTTGAGGGAGAAGATTTTTGGATTAACCTCCAACATTCCTCTTCAATATTCATGACATGGCTTAGCTTCCTCTTGTGTTCTATAAGTCTAGTGGTTGTATCACACATTAACATGTCAATATTTTAGTGCAGAGGCAACCCTAGCTTGTAACAATCTGTACCTTTCAACTAAGGATGCAAAAAATCTTTTTTCTTTTCCTTATTTTCTATTTGAACTCATCAAATTATCCATCTAATAAATTCTCAAAATTTTGTCTCAAATTAGAAATATACTCACTTATCTTCATTGTAGCAAGTATTCCTTGTTTCCATACAACATTTCCAACAACAGGAAAATAACTTTTTGCATAAAATAAAGTATACATTATAAGTCAAGATCATATTCATATTCCTATTCAAGATCATATTCATGACCTTTCATCGCAATCTTCTAGGCCTAACCTACTAGCATATACGGTACACTATTTAGTTATGTTGGCTAATAAAATTTGTCTAAAATTACTCCCACTAAAAACTCAATCAATGTATTAGTGATGGTTGAAATAGACATGCTATGTCCATTCCACTCGATCTTGGTGTTTTCTTTGATTTCTTCTTTACTTTGACATTGTTAACCTCATAATGGTTTTTGACAATTGAGTGCCAACACACTTAATTACATTCTACATTAGAGCTGAGTACATCATGTATGCTGAGCCACAACATGAGCCGAGTCAGAAAAGACATCAGGTGCCATGTAATCTTTAGGTGTCGAGTAGCCTTCAGGTCCTGAGTGAAGATCAGGTCCTGAGTAAGTACAGGTGCTGAGCATGATCCAAGTACCGAGCATCATTCAGGTGTTGAGTCTTAAGGGATGCTGAGCAAGACAAGAGCATACACAGAAGCTGAGTTATAGTAGATGCCATGTATCAGGAAGCAGTAAGTTCTGAGTAACATAGAATCAACATATGAGTTTGAAATTTCACAAACTCAAATGTAAAATGTTTTCATAGCCGACATAAGACAAATCTTGAAGGATCTAAGTGATAAGATCAAATCATTTATATTTCCTATGCAATCTACATGCAGCCAATAAGAAAAATGGAGAAGGCATGCAACCAATAAGAGATATGCAAGGAATAAGCAAAAATCAAAGATTAAATATGGATCGTAGATCCATACCTAACCCTAAGTCTTTGAGTGTCTTTATAAGGAAGATGAAATTAGATTGAGATTAGAGAGAGAGCATGAAAAAGTGTATAAGAAAGTCTAATATTAGAGAGAAGAGAATTAGATCAAAAAGGATCAAAATCACAGAAGAGCAAATCAAGTGCCTATATTCAGCAATTAAAGGATTGTAAGCCATCAGGTTTATCATACCTAATACTCTTTAACCATTGTATTAGAAAGTAAATCATATGATGATAGGTTAGCTTAGCAGCTATTTTGTAAATCCTTTCAATAGGTGATTAAATCCTTTAACAGAGTGACACTTCATGAAAAGTGTTTGTAAATCCTTTAACCAGGTCACTATTCATACAATGTAAAGCCTTTGACAAGGCAGGCCTTTAACAGGGCAGACCATCAGAAGTGGTTAAACATTATTACTGTAGTGATTTTGTGGGTATCATCCCCACCCCAATTTTACCTTCTTATTCCTGAAGGATTTCTAGGTTACCAAATCTTAAGTGTTATGTGGTGATGCATATTGGTTTCTTATGATTGCTTAATATTTATATGGATGCATGTTTAAAATATGTTATTAAGGAGATTGATACCACACAAGTGTTTACCAATGGAGACACTAAAGAATTTGATGCAGCAATAGCAGAACTGATGGAGAAAAACAAAGATCAAGAAAATGAGATAAGATATCTCAAGATGGAACATGAATCACAGGCCATAATGTTATGTGAAATTACTAAAAAAAAGAAAAGAATAGTTGAGGACAAATTCATGATGGAAGATGACAAAAGAAATCTTGCAAATAGACTAGATGAAAAGAGTACTGAATTAACAAGGATCTCAAACATGCAGATGGATACACTTGCTCAAATGATGAACCTTCATCATGAACTTAATATGAAAGATATTGAGATCTCTACTTTGAAGATACAAAATGAACAAATACAGAATGAATTGAACAGAGAAAAGGAGATAGCTGAAAATCTCAACAAGTCAAGCGAAGCCATAAAGTACTTTGAACAGTTGCTGAAATTCCCAAGATCAACTCATGATACATCAGTACTTGGATACAACAACACTAAGGTTGGTGAATCATCAAAGAGTGTTGAGAAAAGAAGTGAAAAAGGTAAGGATTCTAAACCCACTTTTCATTACTATAATAAAAAGGGACATACTGCTAATATTTGCAGGAGTAGAAGAATTAATCAACCAAAGAAAAGCAAGAGTTACTATCACAAGTGCAAAATGCAAGGACATATGACACAAGACTATAGATTCAAAATCCCAAGAACACAAAGATTTGATGGACATTGTCATAACTGCAAGAAATATGGACATAGGGCATTTGAATGCAGATCAAAGCCTATGTGGACATCATATCAACTAGCAAAAGGGAATGAAAGTCACTACTATTAGGATTACAATACCAGGTATAGTTGTCACTATTGCCAGGAATATGGGCATACACCCCAAAATTGCATAAGAACACATTTCAAGGGAAATTATAAAATATAGTTGAGTCAAACTACATGTTTAAGTCTCTTGAAAACTGGTCATACCAGCAAAAACTATCCAACAAGGTCCAAAGCATCAAACACTGATGCCAACAAAGGAAAAGAAAAGATTGATGTCATAAGAGGACAAATGAACAAGACTTGGAAGAAGAAAGATGAGTGCAGTACATCAAGCAAAGGGATCACTTCACCTAATGGGTCAAGTGATCACACTTCATCAAACTAAACATAAGGGAGATGTATGGGACTGATATACAAAGTTATATCATACATCAGTTCCAAGACAAAGAAGCACTGAAAAGAAGAATTAACCATAAGATAAGATGCTAAGACTAAACTCGAACAATGATGCTGAGTCATCTTTGGATGCTGAGTGAAACTACTTTGGATATCGAGTTATCAACAAAATTAGTGGATGCTAAGTAAGCATAGCCGCCAAGTGATAGGTGTAGGTACTAAAATGCATTAAATGCAAAAGTTTCTTCTATTGTTTAAATGTAAAATTCAATTCATTCTTGAGTCATTCAAATGAAGAACGATTATTTTGAGCATGTCTGAGTGATTTTCAAGCTTTCAACCAGTGATTTGTAGCAAATCAACATCCACCCAAGTGATCAAAGTATCTATTCAGGTATTTTCACAAGTGCCAAGTTTTATAGTTTGAAAAGTTTTGCTTTAAATTGTTGAAACCCTAGTTCGGATACAAATGGAAACAAGCTCAAAAATGACCCAAGGGAAAAAGAGTCATGAAATTCAACTTTTCAGCAACAAATTTAAGCAACTTGAGTCTAGACCAATACCAGAGGTTGCATACAAAAACAATCCCGCTGGTGCCCTATCCGCCATTCCTGAAAAAGTTGTTATGGTTCAAGATGTGCAAAAATGCTACAACTATAAAATAGGAGCAATAGGAGATTTGGAAATCTTCAATGCCTATGACAAACTCTATGAAAATGGTATTCTAAAAGATGAGTTTTCTATCATAGAAAAGAAGGGTTTAACCAAAGCCCTAGTTTTCCCAATCGTATTAAAAAATGAGTGGATACGCATTATACTCAGCAGAATCCATGATGGATCATTCTAGTTAGAACAAGGGCAAGTTAAGATTACTAAGAAAATGGTTCATAGGGTTACTGGTTTTCCAACCCTAGATCGGCCAAAAACATTGAGGAGTGAAAAGAAGGAAACAATTGAGAAAAATATAGGTGCAATGTGGAACAACAGAGGAATGACCATAGATACTATTACTGATCCTCTTTTAGATTTTGTTGTAAGGACCATATCACATAAGTTCTACCAATCCAGTAGGTTAAATAGTGTACCCTGCATAGCAGTTGATGTGGCATACAAAATTGTAAAGAAAGACCACACTTATGATCTTACAGAACTCCTATTGCAACGGATCAATGAAAATCTTGGAGCTATTAGAAAATACAAGGTAGCATAGTGCAAATTTGGTTTAGTGTTGGTTTGCATGTTCTTCTATGTAATGAAGGAATTCCCTTCATTTGGAAAAGTCAACTAGAGTCAAAATAAAACAATTGTTGATCAAATTAATGATTTCATTGAATAAATGGGAGATAGCTTTGATGATCAAATGTCTATCTATTTTGAGGATTTCAAAAATTCAATGAAGAATAGAATGAGAATACCAGCCTCACTAGTAGAGAAACATATAAATGACATATGTTTTATTGTTGATATTGATTACACCTGCATACAAGCAGTCCTTCCTAGGACAAGATGGCTAAGACCATTAGGATATGAGCTTGATGTTGACCAAGCTTCTGCAACCATCACAGCTTTACTTGTAGAGGAAATGGACAAACCTGCCAAGGCATTTGGGACATATGACACTATAAAATCAAGAGTTTTTACAAAACTCAAGATAGCCTCAGCAATAAAGAAAAAGGACAAGTTGGTAAAATAGATAAAGAAGAAATTTGGTGTTGAAGAATCAAGTGCACAAGGTGTAGAAGAAGAGATTAGTGAAGGAGAAGATGAAGGTGAGCCAGAACAAGAGCCACCTGAACTGACTCAAAAACAAGGTGAAGAGAAAGATGAGAGTGCTGAGGAAAAAAAAAACAAGGAAGCACCTATCAGAGGCAAAGTCATTAAAAGGAAAAAAAAGACCTCTCTTGCCTCTTAGCCCTCACCAAAGAAAGCTATTGTACAAACACCAAAGAAGCCAACAACCAGAGCTACAACAAGGGCCTCTACCCAAAAGACTAAAGAGGAAGCCACAAAGAAGAAAAACACAAAGGCACAAGAAGAGCCAAAGAAAAGGAAAAGATATGTGGCCCAACCTGATACTGATGAAGAAGATCAGATTGATGAGGTAAGTCCTCCTAAATCTTCAATTGATATATTATGTAAGAAGATCAGGAATGGAGACCTAAATGAAATGAAAAAGCTTGATTCAATAATTTTAGTAAAGAGCAACAAAATAGCATAGAAGAATCAGTCTATGCATTTATGGCATAGTTCAAGTATACACCTCTTGAACTAGATGGACAATTGCCAAAGGAATTATCTAAAATTGTAGCAGACAGATGGCATTTCTACCTAATGATGGAGAAAGAAATGAGGGAATCAACCCTAGCAAACTTACTACCTGATTTGATAAAAGAATAGGTAACTCAAGTAGTCAAAAGGCATAATAAAAGATTTACACCCAAATAAAGGGCATTCTCCATCCTGCAAAACAAAATTGAAGAAGTTGTGCAAAGAACAACAAGAGTATGGAAAAACTTGTACAAAAAATTTGAAGATGTTATTGAAGAAATATACAAAGAAGAAGCTACTGCCAAATCAGAAGAAAGAAGGAAGAGGAGAGAAGATAAAACTGAAGAAGAGAAAAAGGTTGAAGAAGAAGAAAATAAGAAAGAAAGAGAGGAGGAAAGGAAAGATGAAGAAAAAGGAACTAAACAACAGCAAAGTGTGCAAGACACACATCCTTCACCTGCTAGCTTGCCTCACTCACCTACCACACCTACAAAAATCATAAAGATTAAGGAGATTGTTGACACCACTTGTCAAAATATCAATCCACTAACTACAGTGGATCTTACTAAGATCCTTGACCAAATGAATCTACAAGGACAATTATGTACAAATCCCATATTGGTCAGTGTGGATAGTCTTCAAAAGTTAGTAGATAAACTTAAAGAGGTCAAGGTGCCATCACAACAACCACCTCAAATCACTCAAACTACTGGACTTACATTTCTACCACCTCTGTCACCACCAAGATTAGCACTCAAACTCATTAGGAGCCAAGTCCAAAAATAGAGGTTATCATAGGGACAATAGCTCAGATAGTGAGTACACCCCCAACAACAGTAACACAACAAGAAGAAGACAAGCAAGAAGAAGAGGAGAAGGAAGAAACCCAAAATAAAGAGGAGTCTACAATACAAACTTTGGTTGAATTACCAAAAACAATAACTCCCACCAAATCCAGTCATGAGCAGACTACTAAAAAGATAATTTTATATGCCAGTACACCAAGCTCAAGTTCTACAAGGGTAGCTAGGACCATACATTATGTTATTCCTGAGCTTGATGAAGAAATCAAAATACCCTATTATGATTCAAGCACTCTCAATGAGGAAAAGATGAATGAAATACATAGTGCATTGGATAAAAGGAGGAGACAGGAGGAAATGAGAAGAGATTACAAATACAAGTAGGCACTAAATTAAATAAAAGATATATTCATGGATACTTTTACTCTTCAACCTCTAGATGCAAATAGGCCAATACTTGAGCAATTATCTGATATAGTTGATCAAGTAAATAATGAAGACCATGATACTAATGCAAAACTATTGGAATGGTCAAAAAAGAAGTTTTTGGGCAAAGTCAACCAAAAAATAGCTAATAACATAATTTTGGGACAGGTTGACCTAGCCACGAAATTATAAAATGTAAAAAGTGTATTAGGGAACATATTCTCCCTTTATAGTAAATTGTGTGATTTTTCCAAGTTCACACATGAAATAAATCAGAAAATTTTGAACCTTGAGAGTAAATTAAAACTCTCCAGCATGCAACTACCCTTAGATCCTACAAAGAGTGGAACATAATTTTCTCATACCCTACACACTCAAAGGGAATTAGCTGCATTATCAGCAGAAGAGGCCACTATCAAATAAAAATTGATGCAAATTCAAGCCTCCATAACTCCTCACTTAGAAGTATTTCACAAGGAGCAATTGTATGCAAAAACAGTCCTGAAGAAGGATCCCAATATTTCCACACATGAAGGACTTGTTGATCTCGTAACAGAGCTTGCCATCCAATAAAATTCATTGGATATTTCCTTAAATAATTGGGATGCAGATCTCCAAATACTCCTTGAGGTAAACAAGACATTTTTGGCCAAACATGGCATTACTATTTAGGACCCTTTGACATAAGTATCAAAAAGGGGGAGATAATAATCTAAGGGGGAGATAATATGTTGAAGATATATTAAATAGAACATTAAGCATAATGGTACAAGACACTGGCACAATAAACTTAGGGGGAGTTACAAATTTTGAGGTATATATACATTTTGCAATTTTGAGTAAGGTTTTTCAACCTCTGTATATAACAAGTAAGCTTAGTACATGTACTCATAAGGTCAGTTAAGTGATTTTTTCACTCATGTCAAAGGGGGAGATTATTAACCTCATAATGGTTTTTTGACAATTGAGTGCCAACACACTTAATTACATTCTACATTGGAGCTGAGTACATCATGTATGCGGAGCCACACCATGAGCTGAGTCAGAAAACACATCAAGTGTCGAGTAATCTTTAGGTGTCGAGTAGCCTTCATGTGCCAAGTGAAGATCAGGTGCCGAGTGATTATAGGTGCTGAGCATGATCCAAGTACCAAGCATCATTTAGGTGTCGAGTCTTAAGGGATGCCAAGAAAGACAGGAGCATATACAGAAGCTGAGTTACAGTAGATGTCGAGCATTAGGAAGCAGTAAGTGTCGAGTAACACAGAATCAACATATGAGTTTGAAACTTCACAAACTCAGATGTAAAATTTTTTCATAGCCAACATAAGACAAATCTCGAAGGATCTAAGTGATAAGATCAAATCATTTATATTTCCTATGCAATCCACATTCAGCCAATAAGAAAAATGGAGAAGGCATGCAACCAATAAGAGATGTGCAAGGAATAAGAAAAAATCAAAGATTAAATATGGATCGTAGATCCATACCTAACCCTAAGTCTTTGAGTGTCTTTATAAGGAAGATGAAATCAGATTGAGATTAGAGAGAGAGCATGAAAAAGTGTATAAGAAAGTCTAATATCAGAGAGAAGAGAATTAGATTAAAAAGGATCAAAATCATAGAAGAGAAGATCAAGTGCCTATATTCAGCAATTGAAGGATTGTAAGCCATCAGGTTTATCATACCTAATACTCTTTAACCATTGTAATAGAAAGCAAATCCTATGATGATAGGTTAGCTTAGCAGCTATTTTGTAAATCCTTTCAATAGGTGATTAAATCCTTTAAAAGGGTGACACTTCATGAAAAGTGTTTGTAAATCCTTTAACCAGGTCACTATTGATACAATGTAAAGCCTTTGACAGGGCAAGCCTTTAACAGGGTAGACCATCAGAAGTGGTTAAACATTATTACTGCAGTGATTTTGTGGGTATCATCCCCACCCCAGTTTTACCTTCTTATTCCTAAAGGGTTTCTGGGTTACCAAATCTTAAGTGTTATGTGGTGATGCATATTGGTTTCTTATGATTGCTTAATATTTATATGCATGCATGTTTAAAATATGTTATTAAGGATTTGAAATAGTTAAAAAGGCTAGTACTTCTAATTCACCCCCCATCTCAAAAGTATTCTTTCCAACAAGACAATCCAATAGACATTGCATGGCCTTATTTTTGTCAAGTGTCGGGTATCCTATAATAGCATGAATAATCTTCCATATGATCTTGATAGGCCCATTCTCCAATAATAAATACATATTGTGAATTCAGCTCAATATAGCCTTGATCCATTCAATTTTAAAATTTCTTGGAAAATCTAAGGCACATTTTAACCCTTTCTTCTCAATAATCTTAAACTCATCCTTCAATATTCCTTCATCATACAACTTATGATATGCCAATTTAATTTCATAATCCCCAACTTCACTAATTTTGCACATATAATAGCTCCACACATCATGAATCATAATAACCCTAGGTGGTATAGATGATAACACACACATTGAATCTTCTATCATGGTAATTTTAGGGATAGCATGGTATTTAGATAGAGGACAAGTATCACTTTTCATCAATTGAACATTGCTTACCTCTTTTTCTTGATTCTAGTTCATTGTTGATGATGATGATTCTATTTTTACATTAGAGTTTTGAGAATTTTCTTTTTGAATAACTCAACACAAATTAAGATCAATACTTTATCACACTTCAACAAAAAACTCGCTTTTAATCACCTTAAAAATTATTTCACAATTTTTTGAAATCACTCTAGGCTATAAAATATGAATGCAAGATGTGTGAAATGCTTTCAATTTTATGATATATACCTTTATTCATTCAAATTAGGTTTCTCATAAATGTTGTGTTCTCAGTTAGGTGCAATCCAACTATCTTGGTCCTTGTTTAACTTTTCACTTAGTCTCTATTATACAACTCAGTCAATACCATCTAACTTGGCCTATATATTAGTTTTGTTGTTGAGGGTACTTGGTCCATATTGCAATACTCAGTCAATATAGATAGTCTTACTAATTCTCAACACCCAATAATGTAAAAAATTTCATTACACCATTCTTTCAATAAATCTATTCTAATGCATCTTGTCGTATGTAGATATAAAATATGACACAATTTATGTTACGAATTTATGTAAGACGAGTCATTAAATATACAGATTCTTACATACATTTTTTCATTAGTTTGTAGTGGTTTGATCACCTTCTCCATTGTATTGCATGATCATCACATTATTTGTTCAACTGCCTCTATCTTCTACCTTTTTATTCCAAGTTTGATTCATCTCCTTTTTTTGTTGAAAATTCACTTTGTCTTTTCCCTTGATGTGTTCAGTTTTTGGTATTGGTGCTTGGTTCCTAGGGTTCTTTCTCATATTTCCAACCTTGCAACAACTATAAAAAATTATGTTTCCATTCAAACATTTCTTCTTTCTTATGCAATTTTTTGAAACATGACCATACTCTTCACAATAATGATAGTTATACCAAGTATTATAATCCCAAATGTAAGAGGTTCCTTTCCTAGGTACATTGTCCTTATTTTTGGTTGTCCAATTAGAATTTTCTTGTGATCTACATTTATGTTCTCTATGTCCATAAGTTTGATAATTGTAATAATATTCCTTAAATATAGGTACAGTAGGCATACTGATGACCTTGCTTAATTTAAATAGTAATGAGTAAACTTAGGTTTAGGGTTTTCCAAACCATTTTTGGTTCTACAAATGCTTTTTATATGTCCAAGTTTATGACAATGATAGCATGTAGGTTTTCCTTTTGACTTTTCATTTCTTTTCTGTCCACTCTTGGATGATCATCCATCTTCAATAGATGAATGTTTCTTGATATTCCCTAACCCAAAGGTGTCACTAGATGACCTAGGTGATTCATCAGTTCTTTAAAATATCTTATTGCTTCATTGGGCTTGTTCATTATTTCCACTAGTTCTTTCATAGATCTTAACTCATTCCTTAGTTGGTTACTTTGTGATCTCATATTTTCTATCTCCATGCCTTTCCTATTCAATTCTTGATTTGCAAGTATCAATTGATTTATCATGTCTAGCTGAGCTATTGTAAACTTTTGTACCTCAGATAACCTTTCTTCAAGTCTAGTAGCTATTTGTCTTTTATCTTTTTCAACTACAACTTTATCTTATTTTTCTCAGCCACTTCACATAGCTTTATTGATTTAATTCCATGTTCTCTTTTCAGTCCTCTGACTTCTTCATTTATAATAATATTCTTTTCTAACACATCTATAATAGTTGAATCACTTTTGTTGGAACTACCATCATCAAGAAATTATTTATTATCAACACCTTGATAGAGTGTGTCATTCTATTGAATAGTTGTATCCTTTCACTTCCTTAGTTATTTCTTTAATTCCTCTCTTGTTGTTTCAAGTTGCTACAGTATGAGCTAGATGCCAATCATTTAATTGTCAATAATCTTTACTAATTTGTAAGCATGCATCTCCAAGATCTAAAATCTTGAGATTTTAGACTTATTTCAAGAGAACTCAACTCTAATACCAATTGTTGGAATCCTTATTGGGAAACTAAGATACTGAGTGGGAGGGGGGGTGTGTGGGGCAGAATTGGGATCACTAAAACTTTAACCTTCAAAACAAATTGATTGTATTCAACACATTATCCATCTTATATCTATATGGTGCATAACTTAACTTAAAACTTCAAATGTTGAAATATATCTAATCAAGTATTAGATCCATTAATAATAAAAATTTAAGCACATAACACAAATATTTTGGTTACCCAGTAAGCCTCCAAGGTGAAGGTAAAATTG
Organism: Cupressus sempervirens; assembly: GCA_028749045.1. Classification (NCBI taxonomy): domain Eukaryota; kingdom Viridiplantae; phylum Streptophyta; class Pinopsida; order Cupressales; family Cupressaceae; genus Cupressus; species Cupressus sempervirens. The sequence continues at coordinate 844,878,821 of CM053785.1, read as the reverse complement.
GGGTGGGGATGACATCCACAAATCTTCACTACTATAGTAACAAGGTTAGCCTATTAGGACTAAAAGTTTGGTCACTTTTGATGATCTGCCTTGGAAAAGGTCTACCCTATTAGGAGCTTTATAAAGACTATTATATCGACCTTATTATAGTATTTAACCCTTACAATGAAGTAAGGACTTGGTCAGAGGTAGGATTTGAAACCCATAGTAGAAAATTCATTTGAAAACATCTATTTTATTTGTGTCTTCTTGGCTACATGAAAATAGAATAGTAGATTCATTGTTTGGATAATTTGATAAAGAAATATGTTTGTGTAAATTGGAATAAGAAGAACTTTTTGATCATGAAACTTGATTAAGAAATTAGTAGATTTGTAAAAATTGTAGAAGAGATTGATTGAAACAATCAAAATTGTACAACCTTCTTTCTAAAATTGGAAAATTCAATAGAATAAATATTTAATACAATAGACTCACATACAATATAATATAATAGTTGCTAGTGAATAGTTACCACATGCCCTATGAGACATCATGCCCACTAGAAAATTATTTCTATGTTGCAAGTTAATATTGGAATTATTATTGTAATCATCGATTTAGAGAATGGTTTCCATGTGTTGACATCTTGTGAACATGTTGAATTCCAAATTAGAGAGATTTACATTTTATTTTGAAATCTATGTGCTAATGGTTGATTTATTTCATTGTTTACCATTTTTAGCTTAGATTATTCCACTTGAATATTTGGTTGTTTATTATTGTGCTTTATTAAAAAAATGTATTTATCTAAGTTATTCACTATTTTATAAGTTTTTTTATTTTGTAGGTATTAGGTTCATGTTTGTTATTTCTTTTAGTAACAAAATTTGAGAAACAAGGCTCCTAAGAGTACCCTTCAAACCAAGATTCCATCTAATGAAAAAAAAATAAGTCACACTTTTTGGGACTAGTAGAGAGACCTACAACATATGTCTCAACATTTTCATGAAATAATGCCCCTATTATAGAGATGGTTTGAATTGTAACCCAACATAGCTAGACTAAACCAATAGGCTATATTGGTTATGATGTTAGTTCTAGAAATTCTAGTGATACTAATATTATTGTTGATGCATTACAAGGGAGGTATACCTCCAAAGGAGATGACCTATCCCCTAGAAAAAAAAAACACAACATATGTATAACAAGATAAAATTACAATAACTCACTTTTTCAAAAATAGCAATCCATATATATGGTTGGACACTAATTGATTACACAACACATATACAAAATGATATGATATTTTAGGTTGTAAGGCCTTCTTGATTACAGAAAATATATTCTTGATTATAGATAAAACCTCGCTACTCGCAAGCTCTACCTCCTTGATCATGAGTACCCACATAGATGCTACTTCACTACTACATTCTAATATTCAAAGAAATTACATATATAGTCATTGAGACACACAGAGCATCTTTGAGTTCACAATCTCTAATAATAATAAATGTGTTATACAATATAGGACTAATCCTTGTATATTTAATGACTAGACACATAATACATTAAAAAACATTATGTGGCCTTAAGTATAGGTCCACATATTAAAAAAATTTCTAGACCCAAGAGAGAATAACCTAACTCTTCAATGTAGAACCTATTATGCCTTACATACCCATGCCTACTTTTTGTGAGAAAAAAATTGTGTCCCCACTTTTTTCTTTTCATCTTGTCACATTTGAGACAAGTCCTTTGTGTTTTCTTTCATTTTAAATGTTTAGATTCATGCATCCTTATCCATATTTTTAGGCCCTCTTACACAAGAGAAGAAAGTAAGGATTCCTACCTTGTGCCAAGGGTCTAAAATTGATGAGGAAAGTAACTTTTAGACCTATAAGGAACCCTTTCCATTGTGTCTTCTACATTCAAAAAATTCTTTTATGGTCCTAGGTTGGACACGTGGTAGAATTTACTAATAAGGAACAAGTACAATTAATAAACCCATTAATTACCATGATTGACATAATATTTAAGATGCCTTAAGGAGTAAATTTTTAGTTTTTTTGATAATACAATTGTTCTCTTCAAGGAAAAGTGTTTGCTTGTCTTATCACCCTTCCTATGAGTGATCATTTCTTAAGTCTATAAGTGTTTTGGTGGGTTAGGCTAGTTATATTGTGTACTCAGACAAGGATGGGTCCTAGCACCTAAGTACCTCTACAAATTAGTATATTAGGTTGTTGTTTTCCCCTTTTCCTTTCTTTCTATTTTCAATTTGTCCTTTTCTTTGGTTTTTTGTTGTATGTATTTTTTCTTTCTTCATTCTTTGGTTGTTTTATTTGTTCTCTCTTTTCACCTGCTTGGGCATTATTTTATTGGTCATCATTTACTTTTTCTTATTATGTTGTTGTTTTATTTCCTTTGATTATTCATTGTGGTGGTGTGTGCCCTAAAACATGTATTTCTTGCTAGTTAAGTAGGGTTTTCACCAAAGATTAATTTATTCATATATGCATTGGCTAAGGATATGTAATTGTTATCATTTATGGAAATACATGATGCACATGCTTATAGGAAACCTTAGAAATTGTCTAAGTATGAATTTGGTATATGATAGAATAGTGTATTGTTTTTCTTATAACTTGTTGCTAGCATCATATTATAACTAGTGAAGTTAGATGGAGATAGTATACATGTTGATGATGATGTGTATAAACTCAAAAGTCAACATAGACTATATGGAAAAGGGATATTCATGTTTTAATGAAACATGACTAGAAAAATTAAAGGAGAGGAATTATTTTGTTTACAAAATTATTACTTGTCCAATCAGGGCCAACATCCTAGATGTTTACTCTAAGTTGGAAAAGTGTATTATGGTCTTAGCTGACCTACCAACAATTTGTCTAAAGGCATGGTATTTATGCAAAGGACATCTTGTGATAAGAAGTGTAATTTTTTTATGTAAGTTGTATGAGTAATATGATGTGTGAACTTATTGTGGAAGTGATATATGCAAAGTTTGTGAAGCTATTTTGAGATCCAAGATCGAATTGAGAAAGAATCTATATTTCAAAAGTTTGATTACTTTTTTTTTTAGTGAGCTCTTCCTATAATTGGAAGTGAATGTTTGGGTAGTGGGACCATCTTGCATCTACTATACTAGAACTCCTAATAGGGTTGGAATCTCCTAACATGGATTGAAAGTCTCCTAGCAGGGACTGTCTATACTAAATTTTCTCATTGAATCCTAACAAGGTCCATCCTTTAACAAGGAACTTATATATTAGTATGTAGTGCCTCTCCCATTTGAATTCTATGAGTCATCCTAATGGATGCAACCTTCTTGATCTCTCCTTAAGATGGGATCATGATTATGACCATGAGCACGATCTACACCGTAGAGGTGATTTGATATATGTTTCTGTATCAGTTTCCTTGATTATGCTTTGACTAATTAATGAGATTATGTTATGATTTATGGTTCATTGAGTTTTGTGCCAGTGGCTACCAAGATCGATGTGGTATCATAAGGTTACTCCATGATTACCTTGAGATGTGTGCAAAGATTGCACTGTGTACTATTACCATGCTACATTGGACAAGGTTCCTATAGCAATGGGTAGTCATGTTTATGACTGTGTTCGCTTATGTGTTTTAAGTGCCTTTTTAATGTTGTTTAAACAACCATTATTAAATTCTTAAGTAATTAGAAATGGATTGTCCATGTTGGATTATTTGGTTATGTGTTGTGGACATTTATCTTGTTATATTTTGATCGGAGAGATATTTGTTACTTATGTTATGATTACATTTGAGATGACTCAAGGGTCAAATGTTATACCTAGATTTTAGTATCATAGATGTTAGACTACTATGTTTTTCAGTTGATCATATTGCATAATGATGCCATTTTGAGATGACAGTGTGTTTTATGATGATGTCTAGTTATCTTGTATTTGGACATACCTCTAATTATGTTAGGTGATGGATTTAATGCTATGGTTATTTACTTCATTCCTACGTTGTTATGCTTTATGTGAACATGAGTGATGTAAATAGATTATTTTAATATAAATTAATAAATGGTTAAATTAGGTGATTTGATGCATTTATTGCTTTGGCTATGTTATTATATGCAAGTGCACTTGATCATGTTGTTTAGTGTGCGGGATTTATATCCCTGGCAGTGGCACATGGAGTTAGTGATTCAACCATTCATATTTTACCAATGTCATCCTTATATGGTCAACGTATCCTTAATTAAATGTTTAATTTGAACTTTCGATGATTATTAAATCCAAAATCATTTTCATTATGTGATTAGACTAGTGAACATTTCTATGCATTTAGAGTTTTGCATTGTCACAAAAGTTGTTAAGAAGATTTCTATGTTTTTGGGTTTTCAAGCTTTTTATTTGATTTATTTTAATTTTTGGAAACTTTGCCATAGATGAATTCCTATTTCTAGGAATAGCCTATTTTTGTTTGGGTCAATTCAGGGTTTAACTAGGTTGGCTAGTTATTTTCCCTAATCATTTATTCACTTGAAAAGTGAATAAATGTCCAAAAAAGAATTTAATTCCTCACTTCTCACTTTTGAATTAGAAAGTTGGACAGTAAAACCCAAAATCCTCTTCATGAGGATTTACAATTTTGTTTGTTTTCAGAGCTATGGGCATGGGGTCATCACGAGGTTGGACTCATTGGATCTAGCTTTGGGAAACCTTGGATTGTCGTGATTTTTAGCTACTTCTGTAGGCTGTTTATTTTATGGTTTAGATTCCTATTTTACGCTTTTTGCTATGAGGTAGGGCTTTCCTGTTTTATTGTTTCTACTCTATTTTTCCTTCTATTTTTGGTAGCCATTTATTTTGAGGCTATGAACTAGTGTTCTCCTCCATTTTTGTATGCTAGTTCTACCCGGTTGCATAGGTACAAACATTTCCCTATTTTTTGGGATGAGGGTTTGAAATTTTGCACCATTATGCTGGCCATTTTTGCATACAATGTCTGATTCCATTTATTTTTGGATTTGTGGGGTTTTTGTACCCAAAAGTCAAATGGGTTTTAATTTTGGAAGTTTTTAAAAATTTGGAGTTTTTACCTCATTTTGCATGTCACCTTATTTTCTCAAGTTTCCTTGGCACAATGTGGGTTGTGGACTTGGATGATCCATTTGGACATCAGTCAGACCACCATTGAATTTTTTTTGTTGTATTGGGATGTGTGTCACATCTATACTCCCGACTTTGTGTTCGGTTGAGTGATTTTCATACCTATTATTATGGTTTCTTTTGGACCTTTGCTTTTATTTCATGGACACTAGGATTCGTGTAGAACCCATACTCTCAGATTGAGGCTAGTGGAGCAAGTTCATGAATTTTAGTCTTGTTACATCATTGGGATTCATGTAGAATCCATACTGCTAGATTGAGGTCGATTGAGTGATTTCATGATGTATGGTTTTGTTGGCTTTGGGATTCGTGTAGAATCTATCCTTCCCATGTTGCTTTCAGTTGGGTTTTTTTCTTTTGCATTTTGTTTTCATTCTATCCTTGTATTTGATCTTCATGATGGTGGTGCACCACATGCAAGTACATGCACATACATTTTTTGGTGATTTGTGAGGCTCGATCTTCTATGGTACTTCCAAAAGTTATGATCATTGGGGTTGGGATGGGAGTATGCATGCCCATGGGCACTTGTCATAGGATGAGCATGGGTAGGGTAGGGTAGCATATGGACAGGGCTTCTATCTCACAACTTGGTGATCATGATGCCATGGGTATGGTAGAGAGGAGTTTAATTAAGTTATAACTAAAGAAAACATGTGAATGGTAATAAAACTTAAGATAATAAAATGTTGTGCCAAGCCATTCTCCATTGAGGGCTATTGTATTCGCACGATCCGAGCTTGGGCTTGTCAATGCCAAGTGACTCTCCATCATGTGAACCCCTACTTAGTATCCTATTGAGTGTTTGACCATGACTTGTACTCCTTGCATTGTCTTAGGTTCTTGGTTACAACCATCATACTATTTGGCATGAGTGTTAGCCTTAGATGTTGTGCTTTATGTGTGCTTGTGGTTGGATCATTATCTCCATCAGCATGGTAGGTGTGGACCTACAAGTTCCACATGGTTAGGAGGCATATCTACCTTCATCACTGCTAGATATTAGTGTACAAAGATGGTCTTTTGTCCTTGTGTGACCATTGCTTGATGTTTTCACTTGGTACTTCGAGTTTTGGAGTATGCTTTCTTGTGATTTATGATTGGATATCATGTTTAGATGATGTTAGTTTATTTGACACATTCCCACATTATGATGTTTAGCATATCATTAGATGATGTGAATTTCTATAGTAGCATATCTATTGCTTATTGATGTTTAGCATGAGATAGGTGATGTTATCTACTGTAGGATTATCTTATGCTTTTCTACTAGCATGTTAGATTTCCTTATGCTTATATTTTTGCATGTTTTAGTAGTGACATCCCTATTACATCAGTACTAAAAATTTGGTTGGTTGCTTGGGATGTTATGCATGGGGGATGGCTAGGATCTATGATGGTCTTATGATGCTATTGATAGTTGGGAGGAACTATGTACTTAGTTTGGTTATTTTGTTATTGTGATGTTATTTATGTATATTGTGATGTTACTTCTATGCATTGCGATGTTGCATTCAGTATGTTTATTACTATTATGGTTTAGATGGTAGATTTTCCTCTTTCCTTGTTGTTTTCACACTCGAGTGTTCATTCCTTGATTTACATGGATCCGGTACTCCCTAGTGTGGAGGTTTCCATGTTTTTATGCTTTTTATTTGCATTTTGTTGTCACACTGATTTGTTTCCTCACATGGAAATGCATGTGCTTGTGTGAGACATGCATGTTGTCATGCGAGAATGAAAGTCCTCGCATGGGAATGCAAGTCCTCACGTGGTGTGTAGAAAGTCATCACACGAAGCCATGCTCAGTGTTGCAAGGTCTCGTGCAAAAGTCAAGAGTAGTGTACTTGCTCGCACGAGAAATAGGGGCTATCTAGGCTTGATGAAAGAAAGTTTGGAAGTTAGTTTTGGACACCCTTTTGGGTTTCTCACCTTCCTAGTTCAAAACAAATTTCTTAAGGGGTTTAAAATATATCGTTTAAGTATAAGTTGACATATATTTAAATAAGTTGACTTATATTTAATTCCTTATACTTAAGATATATTTTAATATATGCGAAAAATGTTTTGAGATAGATTTCAGACCTCTTGGAGATGTGATAAAGATTCTAGGAAATTTTAGAGCTTCAAAAATCAAAACTTAGCCAATTTTCAAGGCTTCAAGATTTCAGGCTTAGCCAAATTTTAGGATTCTACATTTTACCCCAGCTTGGTGTTTTGTTGATGAGTGGTCATCTTTTTGAGCCCTCATCATGTGCATGGTCATTGTTGGCTTTTGTTTTCTTGTGTCAGTTTGGTAGTGGCATTCAAAGATTCATTGGTTGGCGAGATTGTGGTGAAGTCTTTCATTGTGATCATTGTGATCCCTGTATGATGTTTTCATGTGCATTCATGCTTGTAAAAGAAAAATTTTGGCTTGTATTTCATCCTTGTTTCCAAGGATCTCTGGGCGAGGCATTACATAGTATATTATCAAGTGGGTATTATCCCCACCAGGGTTTTCCCTTGGCCAGGGTTTCCCTAGTTAACAAAATATGGTGTTATGAGTTATCTTCATGCATGGTTACTATTACTATTCAACATTACTTTATTACTTTTTTATGTATGGTTTAAAGTAAGAAATAATATCTAGTTGGTGACTAAAGTTTGTATATTACTAATTCACCTAGCCCTCTCAATAATTCCTATTTATAAAAATTGGTATTAGAGCACAGTTACTCTAAAGAGGCTTAATGGCTTGAGTAAGATCACTATGGATATGGAATAGTTGATGAAGAACCTTGAAGAGGAACTTGAAAAAAATGATCTCCTTACTAAAGAAAAAGATAAGTTGAAGGATAGATATGAAGACTCCAAAGTATACATTGGACAATTGAAGGAAAAGATTAAACATCTCAAATCCAAGCCTAAATCTACTAAATCTAAAGCTAGTGATGATGATTATTCAAAGATTGAGATAGAGTACAAGATCTTGAAGCACGAATTGAAGATTATGAATCTGAAGTTAACTTTGAGGAATGATCCTAGCAATGTTGAAACTGATTTGAAGACTGAGAATGCAGATCTTAGAGAAAGTCTAGCAAAGAACACATCTAAGTTTGAAACATTGGTAGAAGAGAATGCAGATCTTAGAGCAAGTTTGAAACTTCATAAGTACAATACTATTGTGAAATGCAAATTATCTCAGTGCAAGTAGCAACTTGAGAAGCTTAATTCTAGAAGAGAAAAGCTTAATGATTCAATGTCAATAAAAAGACCTGTTTATGATAAGACTAATCTTAGTTATCTATTTAACATGTCTACGAAGAAACTTGAGATTAGATCAAATCCAAAAGGTAAAAGAAAAATCTGATGATAAGATTGATTCCAATCAATCTTCTGATAAACTTAAAGAAGTTGGACAAGATGAGGAAGTTGAAATTTTGGATGAACCAATGCAAGTGGAATCTCCTAAGGAAATGAGGTACGAATTTAGAGGTAAGTGCTTTTCATGGAATAAAATATGTCATATGAAAAGAGATTGTACAAATAAGTCATTTAATCATGTTATAGATTTTTATTGTCATAATTTTCATGGTATGGGTCATAAAGAAATTAATTTTAGGAAACCTAAGTATGATAATAATAGAAGGAATAGTAAAATGTCTAGAAATACTAACCCTATAGATAGAAGAATATCTAATGAGAGGACATCAAGAGAATTAATACCTTATGAGGAAAGAAGATAGATCATGTGTTATAAGTGTAACAACTTTGGACACATAGCTCATAATTATCATGCACTAATGATCAGTAGAATCCTAGAAGTAGAACTCCAATATGTCAGTTATGCAATAACTTCAAACATTCAACAAACTATTTGTAGAATGGATAGAAACTTTAGAGATAGAAGGAACAATGGAAGAAACTTTAGAAATAGAAGGAATGATGGAAGAAACATAAAAAATGATAGAATGAATCATGAGAGGAACTTTATAACTAAGAAGGATAATGAGGAACAAAGTAATGTAGTTAGTGAACTTCAAGAAGAACTCAATGAGGCATTTGTAAAAGGATTAAATATCTCTAAAGAAAAGCTATAAGATGATGAGATAGGAAGATCGAAGTTAGTTATTGAGTTTGATTCAATTAAGTTGAATTAAGCTTGTTCACAGCACCAAAATTTGAAAACTCTATCTAGAGATCAAGGTATGGGTAGAAATTTTGGGAATAGGTGTATTGGGATAAGTTTAGATTGTATCTAAGCTCGCTTGTAATTTGGAGCTTATCTAAACTAGTTGTGAAGGAAGTAAGAGTTATTACACAAAGAAAGTCAATTCTATGGCAGAAGATGAAAAATATGTTTTTACTGAGAATTTTTGTGGAAAATTGTCATGATGAAAGGAGGCTATGGAAAACCTTGGGTAGCATCTAAAGATTGGATAGAAGATCTTGAGCAGATATCTAATTACTAAATGTAATTGATATCATTTTTTATGTTTGCAAAGCATGAAATTAATGCAAGTTCAAGTTGAAGGAATAAAATGGAGTATAGACTTCATTAACACTTCATTGTGATTATGTTCAAAGAAAAGAGAACTTAAAAGTGACTTGTTAAGGTGATTTCAAAGAAAACCCTAACTTTTGAAAGAGGTATTTTATCATTTATTTGTAGAATTTATTTGATAAAAGTTCATATTTTTTAGAAGCATGGATATGTCTATATTTGATAATGCTGGGAATGAGGATAGACCTAAGTTGAAGATTATTTCCTTGAAACCCATAGAAGGAAGCCCTAATTCAACATTATCCATTACATTGAACAATGTAGTTTATTTAGAAGATATAGGAAGTTATCTTACTAGTAAGTTTGAATCTATTGGAAGTGAATATATGAACAAGGAAATAGAATTAATTTTCAATCATGATATGAATATGAAGCATAGATTTCAACATTTTAATGAACTAGACCTATTCAAATATCATTTCCATCATGAATTGGACATAGATGAGTGGACACAAATAATATAAAGTAGGATACATGATGGAAAAATATGGATACAAGATAGTGTAGTTGATATTTTTGCCAACCTTATTCATGAGGTAATTGGTCTTTGTAAACAAGGTAGTGTACCTATATGTGAGAAATTGGTTAAAAAGAAAAAAGAAAGTTGAGAGTTATACCAAAGTAGTGTATAATGGAAAGGCCATGGTGATCAGCACCATTAAAAAATATGGTGTGAGATTTGTTAGTGGAATCATTTCCTACTCCTTATGTGCAAGCTCAAAGATTGATGAATTATTAGCCGAATTCATCTATGTAGGCTACAAGATATGTGTAGAGAAGAAAAAAGTTAACCTCGGTGAAATTCTAAGAATTCAATTACTTGTGAACCTAAAAAATGATAAAAAGGACTAAGAATGGCGTGTTTACATTTCAATCACTGATTTATCACATATTCTTTCATGTGCTTAAAAGATTTCCATATTTGTCAATCATAGAGATTATGCAAATTGATAGATGTACAATGGAGAAGATTACAAAAGTATGTAGAACGCATCCAGAAAATAAGATATTGGATAGTGGGAATTTGATAATGAAGACATTTCAAAATGAAATGAGATAGAGATTCAGAATTGCACTAGCAATTGTACATAGATTTAAAGATGATGTTTTCATTATGGTTGATATAGATATGACTTATATACAAGTAGTAGAACCTTAGGAAACATTTCTTGATCCCTTAGGTTATGAAATAAGTGATGAAACAATAGTTGGATACATTGATTTATTGCTGAAATTAGAGAAGGACCAAGCTGAATACAAATTTGGAACCTATGATAAGATTACCTAGTTAACTCATTAAGCATCCTTGGAGAAGACATCTCACAAGAAAATATAAACTATAATGAAGAAAGCTTTATTAGAGGCTGATATGAGTAAGAGTGAATCACAAGCAGTCTGGAAAACCATGAAATAAGGTATATTGGATGTCCAACCTTTGTCAGTATCTATTATAGAGACATCTTTGGAATAGAGAATCCCTTATGCACCAAAGTCGAATGTTCAAACAAGTGAACCAAAGAGAAAATTTGAGAGATTAGTGGAAGTTGTGACCATATAGACTAAAAGGGTCAACGAACAAGTCATAGGACTAGGAAAGAGACAAAATACATTGTTGACAATTATTTAGTCTAGTGACAAAGAAGAAGAAGAAGTTAAACAACCGGAGAAGGTAACAAGTTCCAAGCAATCAATAGGAAAAGCTCGAAAACCCTAGAAGCCAAAGATAGAGAAGATAAACTTAGCTATTGCTGCTAAAGGAAATTTTATGAGATGAACAAATTCTATGATTTGTATAAAAACTTTGAGAAAGATCAGATTGATATCTCTATTATAAGATAATTTATAGCCAACAACCTAAAATTGAAGGATATTGAAGGCACAGTAAACCAAAAGGTTTATGAAAGACTCATAGACAAGAAGTCCCTAGTTAAAGAAGATTTATAACTTCAAAATTCTATGCTAAGTACTATTTACAAGACTGGTGATGAAGAAGAAATCAAGAGATTGTTGAATAATCTTGTAGCTAACTTAAGAGATAAGGTAAGACCATTTTTTTTTATGGTGGGTGAGAAAGACAAGTTAAGAAGTGAAACTACAATACCTATAAATTAGATGATGATAGTCTAAGGCAACACCTTCACCTACACCTAGAACCTCAAAAGTTTTACTGAGAAATGACACAATGTAAATAGATTAGACCAATGTCACCATTAGCATTGAGGATACTAACCCATTTGAGAGTTTAGAACCACTTGAATCTCATTCCAAAGATATAGAAGAAAAAATAAGGAAAATTGAAGAAGAGAAGAGGTTATTAGAGGAAGAAAAGAGGAAATGAGAAGAGGCCAAGTAGAAATTGCTTGAAGATGAGAGGAAAAGAAAAATAGCAGAAGAAAAGAAAAGATTAATTGAAGAAGAAATAAAAAGGAAAATAGAGGAAGACAAGAAGAAGAAAAAAGAGAAAATGAAAGGAAGGAAAGAGAAGAAAGAGAGGAAGAAGATAGAAGAGTCAAAGAGGCAACTAAGAAGAAGCAAAGGGAAGATGACACTAAACCTTCTAGTTCATCTACTTTTCTTTCACTTTCTAGCATGATAGTAGATGACGATGATCAAACTAACTTGATCTCATCTTTATAAAAATCATTCAAAAGAATAGAATAGTGAAGAACCTGTAGAGAACCTTGATTAAGGTTAATGATAGATTACATAGTACTCTAGTAATATAGCAAATAGAGGATGATCTAGAACATGAGGTAAAGGCAATGCTAAAATCATTTGATGAAGAATTCACTAATTTCTTAAGTGTTGTAGAAATAAAGTCACAAATTTGACATGATGCTAAAATATTAAGAATAATTTGATAATTCTTCATACTTGTGTCAAGGAACTTTGGAAGTGTTAATAGGATAGCAAGATATTGTACATTAAGTGTACTCTATCTCAGAAGCTAACTAAGGATATTGACAATTAGATTGAAGGAAAGATGACTAAGCTAGAGGCTATATCTAGCCAATTACAATATCCATCTAGTAAAATTGATGATTTTGAAGGACAAGTGGCTAGTATTCATAGTGATATTAGAAAAATGGAACTTTACATGGAACAAATTTTGAAGAGAGTATTGGATTTCAGAGAGTCTATTTCTCTAAAAGTATCTATTGTTGAGAAATAGTTGAAAGAATGTGTCAAGGCCAAGGACACTTATTCTAACATTTTATACTCTGACCTTAATGTAGTTTAGAATGCATCATATGCCTTATGTGAAATTGTCACCTCTACTAAATCTACCAAGGTGACATGGACTAAAGGTATGGATAGTCTAAAAGAAAACTTTTATGATTGCATGAAGATACTATCAATTTAAGGCAGATATTTATAGAGATTTTGACAGTAGATGAACAATTTTTGGATTGTTTTTGACATCTTATCCTTTTTTATTGATGTCAAAAGAGGAGAAGTACAATAGATAATTGTAAATTAGGTAAAAGAGGAGAAAATAATATTGTAAAGTATATTGTAAAGGGGAGCATATGTAAGATGAATAAGTTGTAATAGATGTAATGTTACTATATTATTTTTGTTAAGTTTTTGTCACTTAGCCATCTTTTCTTATTCTATTGCCATCAATGCCAAAAGGGGAGATTGTTGAGAATTGGCTAATGAGGATATGTAATTGTTGTCATTTATGGAAACACATGATGTTCACGCTTACATGAAACCTTAGAAATAAAGATACTTATTGCTAACATCATATTATGACTAGTGAAGTTAGATGGAGATAGTATACATGTTGATGATGATGTGTATAACCTTAAAATTTAGTACAAACTACATGGAAAAAAGATATTTGTGTTTTAATGAAACAAGATAGTGGAATTAATGGAAAGGAATTATTTTGTTTACAAAATAATTAATTGTCTCAAATTAGGGCTAACATCCTAGATGTTTACTCTAAGTTTGAAAAGTGTATTATGGTCTTAGCCAACCTAGTAACAATTTGTGTAAAGGTATGGTATTTATACAAATGACATCTTGCGATAAGAAATGTAATTTTGTGATGTAAGTTTGGCAAGTATTGTGATATGTAAACTTATTGTGGATGTGATATATGAAAAGTTTGTGAAGCTATTTTGAGATCTAAGATCAAACTAAGAAAGAATCTATATTCCAAAAGTCTTACTATTTTGGGCAGTGATCTCTTCTTGTAATTGGAGGTTCATGTTTGGATAGTGGGCTCATATTGTATCTATTGTACTAAAACTCCTAATAGGGATTCAAAGTCTCCTAATAGGGACTCTCTATACTAAATTTTCTCATTGACGTATAGTAAGGTCCATGCTCTAACAAAGAACTTATATATCAATATATTATCTAGTGGGTGTCATCCCCACCGGGGTTTTCCCTTGGCTAGGGTTTCCCTACGTAACAAAATATGGTGTTATGAGTTATCTATGTGCATGGTTAATATTACTATTTAGCATTATTTTATTACTTTGTTATGTATGGTTTAAAGTAAGAAATATTATCTAGTTGACGACTAAAGTTTGCAAATTACTAATTCAACCCCCCCCGCCCCCCTCTTACTAATTCCTATTTCTAATAGCTCTTTCTTAGTGAAAACCCTAATAATGAGATTTTACAGGAAAAACCCTACTAAAATGACAAAGATTCCCTAATTGTTCTATTTCTCTATTAAATTTATTTTTTACTTAAGAGAGAGGGAACCTTTTCCATGGATTATGTTTTAATAATGTTTAGGTCCTATCACTTTGAGTCTTAACCTCATCCCCTTTTATTTGAAAAAGATAACAAGTTCTTTCATTTCAAATCCTTTTAATAAGGATATGACTACATCAAAGGGGCCCTAAGTGTCTTCTCCTAGACAATCAAACCTTAAATTCTCATGCAAAACCTTATTAATATTTTAATAAAGGGACACATTTTAATATTCCTCATGCTAAGTTTTACAAACATGTGATAAAAAGATGGGTTCAAAGATCAACAGTATGCATGTTAGTATTGTACCACATTTCCAACATAGCTCTATTACGAGATCATTCCATGTGGACATGGTGGGGCCAAGAACCTTTTTGAAGTTCACAATCTTAGGAAGATCAATGGTTATCACCATTGTTCTATGTTTCCTTCTCTCTATGGAAATATAACGTGATACTACCATGTATCCCACTAGCAACCACCATATAGCATATGTAATGAAGAATATCAATGACTTGCATTCACTTATTATCTTCAGCCACTCCCATAGAGACAAAGTGAGATGATGATATGTAGAGCCATCCCCAAGGATGAATTTTCTTAAATTTTGGAATTATAGTAGGAAAGGTAAACTTTCAAGAGGGAGGTGAATCAGTGGTTTAAACTTGAACCCACAAAACTTTCACGACATATCCATCTCATGCATTCAATGAGAAAACTAAAATAACATGTAAATTATATACATCTAGATCATGTAGACATGTAAGCATTCACACACATAACTCCAAATATGATTACCTAGAAACCCTCCAATTGAGAAGGTATAACTAGGGTGGGGATGACACCCACAAATCTTCACTACTATAGTAATAGTGTATCTAATGAAGGTTACAATATTTTAACCATGAAACATGATCTACCCTATGAAAGGTCTAGCTTATTAAAGGCTTACAAAGACTTTTAGGTCTCACCTAGTTAGAGGATTTCAACACCCTATTAGAAGTGTGCCTTGTTAAAGGATTTCATATAGTCTATTAGAACTAATCTATTAAGATATTTGACTGAAATCACTCGTTAAAATGTCTCAACATAGATCCTACAGTTTGCACTTGCTTTCTTGATAACAAATCACCTCTAAAAATGTCTTATTGATCATTCTTGATTAGATGTCTCAATGCTGTATCCTTTTCTCTATCCTCTATTCTTGTCTAACTAATTCTACAATTCACTCTCTCTTCATAACTTCTAAGTCACCATGAATGCTCTATTTACACATGCAAACTATCCTCTTTGCTCCTTCAATTCTCATTGATAGTTTAGGGTTAAGTATGAATCTATGACTAAGATTCATCCTTTTTTTTGTATAGGAAATCCAACTAGAGATTCATCCTTATCTCAAAAATATCAGAATATAATCTTAAGTCAGCTCAAAAATGGTTTACATGGTTGTTTGTGTCATTACAAACAAATATGTCAAAAATTGTTTCACTTGGCATCTGAAGTCTCTAATGCTCAGCATACACTAATCTTTATACTACGACTCAACACCTATATTGCTTGGCATCCACTATTTACTCGACTTCTATGTCACTCAACATAGTTTATCTACTTGGCACTTGAGTGACTCTACACTCAAGATAGCTCGACATGGTCTAATATTTATATGTTGTGCTCAACATGCACTACTACTTTGGCATGAACTAATTAAATAGCTTAAGTGTGTTGACACTCACTTGTCAAAACCAATTTGAGATCAACATATAATTCATCCACATATACTTATGTCAGCAAGGAAGGTAAAATGAAGGATATGAGATGTAAATATTGGAATGCTTGGGTTCTACCATGTAGATCAAGGAAAAGGTTTTTTTATGACATCGTTGTGGTGGTATTTTGAGTATTGAAATGTGACGTGGTGAGAAAGCAAGGAAATGCCACATGTTAGAAAGGATAAGGTTATCATTGCACCAAAAGACTGGCTTGTGAATGCCTAATAGAATGAATAGTCTTATAGAACCACATGAGGTAGTTAATCCATGTCGCAAACCCTATGAGGGATGTTGCCCCAGTAGCCCCAATACCAAAAATACTCATCCCAATGTTACCCATTATGGTTTGTGGGATTCAAACCTATGACCAAGCTCTAATTCCAACTATTATAAAGGACAAGGTTGTCATTGCACCAAAAGATTGACCTATCAATGCTTGATATAATGAATAGTCTTTTAAAACAATAGGGGGTGGTTAAACCATGTTGCAAACCCTATGAGAGATGTTGGCCCACTTCCAACAATGTGTAATATGTCAGAGCTAGTTTTGAATTCGAACCTAATTATTTAGCTAGGACCTAGTTACTAAGTGGGCCATGCTGACCTTATAAGCTTGGATGACATCATTTAGTAACTATGCCCACATTTTAGAAAAAGGTAATCTAATGACTCATGCTTCTTTATTGAAGGATGTTCTTCTCATAGTAAACCAACAAGATGATACCATGTGTCTTATCCACTCAAGATAGTGACACTATAATGAAGATCCATTGTCCATTTGCTTGAAGAAGAGTTGGTAGGTGAATGATCCACATGTTCATACAAGGAAGAAGTAGATGTATTGTGATGCAAAAAGATGATTCCACATGTCATGCACACTTAGAGAGTGTCAACTTCTCAAAGGGGCCTACATACTTTAATTTCTTGATGTCTATTGGTGAAAAAGAGATCCTAGAAGCTTAGTAGGATGGTCAGTGGAGGTCAAGGGATTTCATAGCTATCTGATTTAAAGATGAAACTAAATCACTGGATGATTATAAAATTTTAAGTATAGAGCCGAAGGGGGAAGTCTCTCACCACTGCAACAAAGAGTTAATTCATACAAGCTCATGATAAATGTTGAAAGAATAGACTTTAAAAGGATGTCATCACACTCAATCATCACCAAACTACAAAGGAGAAATTAAAATTCTTGACAAAGATTTAGAATTTGAGGCAAATTGCTTAAAGAATTATGATTTAAACAAGTGGTGTAAAATCCCCCACATTTTGTGAAGTTGATAATTGTAATTGTCTTTTATATCTATTGTCATGAATTGTAAGCCATAGTTGTTATCTAACAAGCCTTAGAAGAAACCCTAGTTGGAAGAATTATTTATCTTGAGAAGATGCCTCCCAAAATGTACTAGGGTAAATACAACTATGAGGGTAGGAGGCTTCAAGATTACTTCATAGAACAATTTCCTATATCAAAGGAAGGCAAATAAGTAGTCAAGGGTTGGACAATGTTGAAGAATAAAGTACAACCTTGGTTAAAAAATAAATATGAGAATGTATGTGAAAAAAACATTTCCAAAAAGGGTTTGGAAATATTTATTGTGGTGTGACTAGGCTAACATAGGAATTCCACTCAATAATGTATGGCAGTATGATCCAGGAAAATTTGTTGTACCTGCAATCTTTCCAAATCTTGACCTATTTAGAGTTGGTAGAGAGGTAGGATTCTTAGTCATATTAAATCAAGGATATTGAGGGAGGAGTTATATTGAAGATAATTTTTTATTTGATTAGGGAATATTTTGTTCTTCATCCCCCTAAATATAGAATTGATGTTATAGACTACCAGATGTGAGAAGAAGCTTTTGATAAGGTAGGAAAAGATGTATAGTAGAACATGATAATCTCTTTCTTGAAAGAAGTAGATGGGGTTAAATTATCCCCCAAGTGACCATCTCATACACTATATAAAATTGTGAACATTATAATGATGCTTTGGTCAACACTCACACTATTTTGTACCAAGTGCTACAATTAAAAAATAGAAGAAAATTTAGTAAGGGAATAATTTGGATGTCATTGGGAATACAGAAGTATGGGGTTCCTATAATTTATGATTTCCCCATATATTTACAAAGATACATCAATGAGGGATTGGAATTCCTAAAAGGAGGAGAGTATATTTACTTTAAGAGGTATTCATTATTGATACACATGCTACTTTTTCATAATAAAGACTATTTTGTAGAGGAGATGGACCTAGAACTCCAAAGAGATGGGGAGAAACTACATGTTCAATTATAGTCTACCATTTTGTCAATGGATTGGGAAGGTTCAAGTTTTTTGTTATTTAAAAACCAATTTATTACTATTATGAGCAAAAGAAATATGTTGGTGATTGATAGATATCCTTGACCCTTGAATTTTTTTGTAAAACCTATTGATTTTAATTCAATGCCCAATATGTGTCACCAGTGGGGAGATATCTACTTCTATCATTTTACCATAATCACTAGAATATATGGTTTCCCTAGAAGACCATTTATTCTTCCCAACTATATTTCATTAAGTTGGATTCTATGGTGTTGGCACTCAAAATTGCATTCCCATTTTGAGCATCTATTTCAAATTTTGAGTATATTCAAGCCCTTTAAATGCCCATAAATGAGATTGTACCTGAATGTACTTGAGAAGCCCAAGAGATGTTTAATATTTCTAACACCATGCATTCAGTATATCCACTTGTTCCATGCTAATAAAATGCCATTCTTAGTCATTTCGTGAAGTCCCGTTTTGAGTAATTGTCAAATCTACATTTTCACCTAAGTCTCAAACAATGATAGGAGGCCATGTTTGCAACTGAATATCTTGCACCTAGAAATGTTTCATGTCTTACTACTTTGGGAATGTCTAGTGTCCATACTTGAGAGCTTATGTTTCATATTTTGAGTCATTTATAGTTTGTTTGACTAGGTTTTGAAACCCTCAAAGTTGGCCAGTTACTATTTTCATGCTTTTGCACTTTGCACACATTTCTAGGAAGCCCTGTTTGACATGTTGTAACCTTGACCCAATTGACCCAAATGTGAAAATCCCTACTGCATTGCATTTTACACATCAGAGACTTGTTAAGTTTCAAGTGTCAACTCATGATGAATCCATTTGGTTAGTTTTCAAAAACGATTCCAAATGGAATTTCTATCTTTTTACTAGTGTCAGTATTTGTAGATTGATTAGTAGCCCTGTTTGTGATGTTATAACTCCTAATATATAATTGGCTCGATCAAATGGATTGTACCCCTATATTTTCCTCTAAAAATACTCCAAGTGTGTCAGTTTGTAAGTCATGAAAAATCCGTATGCACACTTTTCTAGGTCAATTCCATTTGAAAAAATTACTTTTTTGTCAGTGTTTCCAGTCAAGAAATCCAAGTAAATCACTTTGGACACTCTTCATTTGTGCCTTGTTATTCCTCATGCGCCCAAATCACAAATCTATGCTCTCCTCAGTGTCCCAGTTTTTGTTTCCCCATGTGCTCATTTGCCCAGTTTTCAAGACCAAATCCGAACCAAGTTTGTTGTTTTCTAACATATTTTCATGCAGGTAATTTTGAGAAGGAAAATTTCATGATCAATATCTTTTGACTAAGAATTCGTCATGAGACAAGATTTGGTGAGATGCAGGTGTGCAAAATAGAGATTTAGTGTGCTAGTTTTCAAGGTTTTCTTCTGAGAGCAAGGGCACCATGAGTAGTGCTATCTGAAAATTATTATCTTCAAAAGCTAGTAAAGGGAGTTGACAGGAGAAAAAGGATAAAGGAAAGGGTAGAGGAACTTGAAACAATCCTTGAAGAAAAAGAGAATGTGATCATAAGGTATCTTGCAAAGTCCAATGTAACTCAAAGTAAAAGATTAGTCAGCTCTTAAAAAATGTAACACTTTACACTTTTCTCAAGACATCAAATCAACATTTTTATTAGAAAATTTAAATGTAGTCTCCCAAAAGTTTCAAGGTTAATCATCAGAGACATGCCAATTACCTCACAAGATTAGAGATTTGCCCATTATGCAGGGTAATGAAGGGTTGCAAGATTTTGGTGTGAGCAATGTGAGCACTATGAGATGTCATGAAAAGGTCAATAATCACACATATAATGATACAAATCAGTTTGTTAGTAGTGGAAATGAAGGATGATAGAGGAGCTTCCCATGTGCAGAGGGAGAAGCCATGTTTAAAAAAAGAGAGAGATCATGGTAGGCAATTAAAAATAGGAACCCCATGCTAAAGGATAGCCCATACATGTTAAGAATGGATTAGGGAGCAATGCCAATGGAGGAATCAAAGTGAAGGAGACAAAGCATTCGCAAGGGAGGTGTCTATGACAATTGCTCCATGAATATACAAAATGGAGAAGACAAAAGAACAACCCGATAGAAGCAGTGCCAAACAAAGAAGATTCATGTAGAAGAAGTAGAGGATTAGATTGAAAAAGTCTCTATGGCAATTTAAAAAGGACCATATGCCAATTTAAAGGCCTAGACATGTCTAAAAAGCACAACCTGTAGCAATAAAGCATATGGAAAGTTCAAAGGAAGATAGTCTACCAAGTAAAACCATCTGTGCCATGATAAAGTGAAAAATCTGCAAATGCATTAACAAAATAGGGGAATTCATCCTTTAAAGAGTAAGCTACTCAAGCTTTAAATAAGAAGATGCAACCATGTCAAAGAATAGAGCCCAGGCAAAAAATAAAGAGGAACAACCTACATGGATTGCTTTTGTCTCCTATGTAGGGGGATGAGTCCTTTTTATCATTTTTCTTAGCAGAATGTTATATCTTATCACCATGGCTTGAAGCCTTAGTCAAACATGCAGGCACCCAAGGAAAAAGGAGCTGCCCACACCAGCACAGTCAAAGATGAAGGAAAGAGCCATTTCAAAGTAGTCCAAAAGCATTGAAAGGAATCTCACAACATAGATGATCACCAACAGCACACAAAGAAGAGCCAACACACTAAAAACAAATAGCCCTCACACACCAATAAAGGAAAAGCTCACACAAGTCAAAGTAAGGAGAACTCCACATGCAAAGAAACATGCAAACATTAAAAGGAGGAGGCATTTTATAATCTCATAGGCAATGGAACCCACAACAAGTGAATCAAGTGCATGCTAGGTGAAAGAAGATGCTATCAGAAGGGCAAAGATTTTTCTTTTAATCCCACATGGGGAGCACAAGTCGATTTACATCTATTTAAATTCCCCGACACAAGAATAGATAATAACTTAAAGCCATGCAACTTTTGGGGCTTGAGCAAGAGTTGAGTGGCCCACGGAGTTCAAAGTAATGAATTTTGACACTCCCCATGTTTGAGCCCAAGCCATGCGTATGAGCATAAACTACCCTTCAAAGGTCCTCTGGTGTTACACCCAACATATGAATGAGTATTTTCTTGAAAAGCATTACATTCCTCTGGTCACCCATCTGATTGAGATGTGGATGAAAGAAGCTTGACACCAATGTGAAGCAAGCATCCCATATGGACATGAGTCAAATTTTGAAGCCCTCCGGTGATACGCATGCCCGTAAGAATGTAAAAGTGTGTGAGCGTAAAGCAATGTATGAGCATAAATAGAGAATTCAAGGGGTTCCAACCTTATGGGATATGCGAGAGACAAATAAAATATTCATGGTGTGTATGAATGTAAAGATAAATTAAAAGGCCTCTGGGGCTACGGGGAAGGAATTAATAAAATTAATTAATATTAAAATATTAATTAATTTAAAATATATCAAATCTTACATAGTCAGTTAGATTTCAACAAGTGGCAAGGGGTATAAATAAAAGTGAAATATTAAATATAAAAATGAAGATTAAAAGAAGGTTTCAATGTATGATTTGCAAGCTGAAAACAATTAAATGAATTTAAAAAAATTTATAGTTCAGACTATAGGAATTTTTAAATTTTCTCATGACTATTCATAGCCTATGCCTGATTTTTTCCAATTGCTATTGGAGGGGCAATTTTTGTCTAGAATAGGCACTATAACATA
>CM053785.1:843536575-843576575 GCA_028749045.1 Cupressus sempervirens | reverse complement strand
AAGACAGTTGCATCCATTATTTATTCCCTACTTTTTCTAATCGAACTTGTATCATAATAGTTTTTGATCTTCAATCAATTATTATCAAGTTTAACTCATTTTATATAGTTGCAATGTTGTTATCTTCAACATGCTAATTAAAAAATTGATACCAGTGAAAATAGTACACATTATAGCCATTAAGAGGTAACAACACCAATTCATGTTTATCAGATCAAGATGATAATTAAGGCTCTTGTCTCATTAATAGACACCTCCATGAAATCATTGTAGTGGTCATTCCATGTCCTTGGCACAAAAACAATGGTGTCATATTTTAGTGGTCATTCCATGTCCTTTGGTACAGATAAAATGGTTTTTTGCATCTAATGCTTGTAGACAATTTGTTTTCTATTTCATGCATGATTACTCCAAGGGTTCGGGCATTGTCAGTATTTTACTCTCTATTCACTTATGATTAGATGCTTTTTGTTCCATCTCATGTTTGATAATCACATTTCAATGCCATTACTCATGATTCCACTAAACAATATTTCAAGTTATTATGAAATCCATGAAGTTTTAAGGAGAAATACCTTCCAACCATGCAAGCAAAGATTTTTGGTATAATTCATCAGAAATTTGAGATCATCAACTTTTTTTATTTTTTTTATGTCTTTCAAGAATAATGTATTAAAAGAAAGTAATATTACGAGTCATTGGCTTAAAGTAGTGCAACCTCATTTTTCAATCTTTTATTTCTTCATCTCTTGATGGATTTTATTTATTAATGTTGGCTGAAATTTTGACTATAGAGTTTTATTATATATTCATTCGATTTGGTTGTCTTGTTTCTAATTTACTTTAATTCTTTTGGTCATGATTAGGAAGGATTTTTTTTTACAACAAGAATTTGTAGCTTTGTTATATGCATTAATAAAATATACTGACAAGAAAAGTAGAAATCCATTAATAGAATTTTTATCAAGTTTAAGAATTCATCAAACCACTGATCAAGATTTTCATATCATAGTGATTTTGGGGGATTATCATGTGAACCAGAAATGTAAGAGAATTCTTTATAAAAATTAGAATTTATTATTTTATCCAAAAAAGACTTACAAAATCAAGATCAAGAATAGCAACAGGAGGGAAACATAACTAACTAATGGGATTTGTGTGAGGATTATATAAATATTGGAAGAAATTAAAAATATATTATTTTATGTGCTTCAAAAATTTGAAAGAATAAGATAGATATGATTGTAGTCTGTAACTAAATGAGCATCCATGTGAGAGTTTTTTTTGCAGTAAAATTTAAGTTAAATGAAATTGAAAGCATGCACTTCATTGCTTACATACATCATTCCATTGCATGCGCATGTAGTGGTGATGTATTCACAATGCATTAATTTCAATTGATTTATTAACTTCATGCTTAATAAAAACTGCATGTTGCAGTTAGCTTCATAGGCATCATTTATTATTATTTTTTAATTAGTTTGCATAGTATGGAAAATTGCTATTATCATGCAAAGTCTTTGCATGTTATTTTTTAGGATTTTTCTATTGTAGTTTTCACTATCTTCCTTGATCAACATTCAAGGTTAAGTTTTTAGTTTTCCTATATTATGTACTCTTTAAATTTAGAATTTACACATTCAATAAAAACATAGTTTTTATTATGATTTTGCTTGTTCATTATTTATGCTCTATTTTTTATTTTTTGATTATCGGTATAGCATAAGAGATTTTATTTTAGATCTTTAATTCGTATCGGAGTAGGTTGTAGAATATTGTTCTCCTGTAGGTAGAGCAATGATTTTCACCAATATCTTTTAGAATGGAAAATGCTGGCAACTTTCCATTCTAGCTTCTACTATTTTCTAGAGACAACTATGAGTATTTTTGTATCAAGATAAAGACCCTACTATTATCTCATGATGTTTTGGAATTAGAGGAAGGAGGCTACACCAAGCCAATAGGCCTAAATACTTTAAATGCCATAACACAAGCTCAACAAAATCAGTCGAAAGAAGACAAGAAGAAGGATAATCAAGATTTTTTCCTCATTCAAATTGCATTGGATATGTCTATTTCTTCCATATAGCTTGTATGAAAAAGTCAAAGGATGCATGGGAAGCCCTTCAAACAACATACCAAGGATCTGACAAGATAAGATTGGTGAGACTTCAAATCCTTTGAAGATACTTTGAAAATTTAAGAATGATAGAAGTTGAGTCCACTCATGACTTGATTATGAGGGCTCAAACTATTATTAATCATCTTAAAGCTCAAGGTGAAACTATCACAAAGAAATAAGTTGTAGAGAAGATTCTGAGATCTCTTTGTCCAAAGTTTGATCCAGTGGTCATAGCCATTGAATAGAGTAAAGATACATCTACCTTCAAAAATAAAGAGTTGATATGTTCTTTGCAATCACATGAAGAGAAAATGTAGTGTTCAAAAAAGTATCTAGTGTAAGCCTTCTAGTCTATAGTTAAAATTGAAGTAAAACTTGCAGCTCGTTTTAAATCAAACAAAAATCAAGGGGGGTCTACTGCATCAAGAGGAAATGGTAGAGGGAAAGGAAGAGGAAATAATTGAGGAAGATGAAGGATTTTAAAGGATTGAAGAAGCATCCAGTGCAAATATTGTGAAAGGTATGAACACTATGAATCTGATTGTAGAAAGAAAAAATTTAATTTCAATAATTAAAGAGCCAACTATACTGAGGAATATCTTGAAGATGCAAAGCACTCCATGTTCTTTAAATGTAATTTTGAAGAAGAACCTTAGAAGAACATATGGTTTCTTGATAGTGGGTGCTCAAATCATATGATAGGTAAATTTGATCTCTTTGGCAAATTAGATGAATCTATGAGAAGTAAAGTCAAATTTGGTGATGATAAAGAGGTTGATATTATGGGAAAAGGAACCCTTTCTATGAAAACTAAGAAAGGATAAGTTACTTATATTCATGACACCTTGCCTGTGCCCAAGTTATAACATAATCTTTTGAGCATTGGACAACTTGTAGCAAAAAATTATAAAGTTGTGCTTGAGAATAACTGCTGCGAATTTTTTGATAAATCAGCTAACCACCATCTTGTACCAAAGGCTTGCATGACATAGAATAGATTGTTTCCTCTCACTTTGGTTTCCATTAATATTCATGCTCTTAAGGAAACCATAGATGATTCATGGTTATGGCATCAAAGATATGGTCATTTTCATTTTTAGGGCTTAAGTTTGCTTCATAAAAAGGACATGGTGAGAGGACTTCCTACCATTTAGAATAAAGAAGAAGTTTTTTCAGGGTGTGCTCTTGGTAAGAAACATTGAGAAATTTTTCCAATGAACAAGTCATGGAAGGCAAAATCACCTCTAGAGATTTGCATTCTAACATTCGTGGTGCTATGCAAGATGAATCCTTGGGTAAAATTTTTTTTTATTTGACCTCTATTGATGATTTCTCAAGCTAGACACGGGTTTATTTTATTAAGTAGAAATGTGAAGCACTTGGATGCCTCAAGCATTTGCTAGCTATAGTAGAAAAGCAAAGTGGGTATTCTATTAAAATATTCAGAATAGATAGAGGAGGAGAATTCATCTCTAAAGAGTTTGCTAATATTTGTGACATGCATGACATTCAAAGATATCTTACAACAACATTTACCCCCCAACAGAATGGTATTGTAGAAAGAAAGAACCACATGATTATGGAGATGGCACAAAGTATGTTAAAGTCTAAGAACCTTCCAAATTATTTTTGGGGAGTCGCAGTGGAAACCATAGTTTATATTTTAAATTGCAGCCCAACAAAAGTGCTTCAGAATATCACTCCAAAGGAAGCCTGGAGTGGGCACAAGCCCTCAGTACCTCACTTTCATTTATTTGGTTTCCATGTATGTGTTTATGTTCCTATTCAAAAGAGGAAAATGCTGGATGGAAAATATTAACTTTTAATCTTTATGGGATATTATAATTCCACCAAAGGATATAAATTTTACGAACCTAACACAAAGAAATGTATTATTCATTGACATGTGGTTTTTAATGAAGGGGGGTATGATAATGGAAGAAAGAAGCCAAAAAATCTACACCATTCATCATGGGTAATGAATATGTTCAAGTCCCTCCTCTGCCCCGAAGCTCAAGTGGAAGCTCAAGCCCAAGTCCACCAAGTTTGCCAAGTTCCTCTTCAGGTGAGAATTCAAACTCACAATCTAGTCCAAGTTCCTCACAAAAGGTACAAACTTTAAATGAAATATATCAAGGAGTTCTACTGTGGGTCCATTTGCTAACTTTGCATTGTTAGGTTCCATTAAAGTTGAACATTTTGTGTACGAAGAAGTTGTGACAAAACCAATGTGGATTTCTGCTATGAATGAAGAGATGCATGTTGTGGAGAAAAATGATACATGGGAATTAGTTCCACATCCAAAATAAAAACAAGTGATTTTTGTCAAATGGATTTTCAAGGTGAAATACCATGCTAATGGTTCTATGAAAAGACACAAATCTAGACTAGTTGCCAAGGGATTCGAATAAACACCTAAAGTAGATTATTCAAAGAATTTTGCTCCAGTTGTCAGGTTCAATATAGTTAAAATTATATTGTCTATTGCTGCCCAAAAGAAGTAGCCATTCTATTAGATGGATGTAAAATAAGCTTTCCTAAATGGTTATCTTGATGAAGAGGTTTATTTGGCTTAGCCTATTGGCTATGAAATTTTATGAAAAAAACACTTGGTTTACAAGCTGAAAAAACACTCTATGGGTTGAAACAAGCACCATGGGATTTGAATGCACAAATTTATAGTTATTTCTTGAAGAAATGATTATTCAAAGTCCTTTAGAGCCAACCCTCTATATCCAACATGTTGATAATGATATTTTAATTGTTTTCCTTTATATTGACAATCTTAGTTTTACAAGTAATAGCCCATCTCTCATGGAGAAATTCAAAGAAGCAATGAAACAAGCATTTAAGATGTCAGATCTAGGACTTATGCATTATTATCTTGGGGTAGAGGTGCAACAAAAACCTAACGGTATATCCATTTCTCAAGCCAAATATATTGCTGATTTATTGAAGCAGTTTGTCATGTCCCCATTTTCACAAGATTTTTAATAATTATTATAAGAAATATGAATAAGTAATATCAATAAGAAAACTAAATATTAAACTATAACATAAAATATTATTATATTTATAATTAATTATAGATAATTAATATAAACTATTCTATATAAGTCTGATAATACATATGATAATAAATATAATAATAATAAGTTAATAAGTAATCATAATTCAAATAAAAATATTAATAAATAATTGCTTATTATCACACACACACACACACACACACACACACACACACACACACACACACACACACACACACACACACACACACACACACACACACACACACACACACACACATATATCATTGGTGTTATCAATACTAAGCATAATAATATAATATAAGTATTTTATAATATTTGTATTTATTATAAGCATTTTATATTATATTCTAACTAAACTATAAATATGTTACCAAAAATTACTAAATGAATAGTCATGATCCTTCACCCACTCACATTTATTAGAGGGAAACAATGTTTCCAAGAAGACATAGGATAATTTTATTCTTCATCTGGAATGATTGGAATTGGGTCATCACAATTGGTATCAAAGCATGATCCTACCATCCTATTAGAAAAAAGAGAAAGAAAATTAGAAATTAACTTAAAGAATCAACAACCGAATAATATTAGAATAATTAATGGTAGAAGAAAATGTCTTATTAATATAAATTTAGCAAACTCCTAATCTCCTAATAGTGCTAATAGGGTGGCACTTAACCATGTCTATGTAAACTCCTAATAGTGTTAAGCTCCTAATAGGGAACACTTCAAAAGAGTACAAGTTATTTGTGGGAACTATCCCCACTATAGTGTTGATCCAATTAGGGTTTCTGCATAACAAAATTTCTATGTCACATGTGTGAATGCTGTCATATGTTGGATTTTTTATTGCACGCTTTAAATTTTTTATTGATCAACATGTTTAAAAGGAGAAACACTTGTTTTACTTTTTGATTACTGATTTACCCATCCCACATCCCCTCTTAGTAATCTAATCACTTAGGACCAACAATTGGTATTAGAGCATAATCCTGCCATCCTGTGAATTTTAGCTCATAAGAATCTATTATACACAGCTCTTAGATATTGAATAGGAATATTTAAAAGAAGACTACACGTTGATACTCCACAAGTAGAAGTTATTGTGCCTACAAAAAAAATGAATTAAGAAAAAGCATCATACATTTTTTACACCAAATATATTATAGTCAAGAGAATAGAATGTAGAGATTGACTCAACTAACAAGGCTCACATTGACATGATCTATTATGAAGAATCCATTTCATTGAAGAGAATGACTCTACTATCATTTGATTAAGTATTGATTTGCAAACCGATTTGATACTAATTCTCAGGAATGCATAGGAAATCAAATTAGAAGTAGCAATTTATAGAGAAGGAGATGGATTGATAGAGGGAGTTAACATGTTATGAATAAGTTTGCACATGTCAAAAATTCATGATCTTGAATAAATAAATAAAAATAAAATAATATCACCATGGTAGGCATTTAAAAACAAAAGCTATCTCAGCGTTAAAGAATATAACAATGTCACCAAAAATAGATAGATATGAAAAGTCACATTTAATAGGAGGATTTATCATTGGATAGACAATGATGATAACAACCAAAGGATAGATAATGTTAAAAATTATGGGTGAGTCCTAATGTGAATAAATATGGTGATTAACGAGTGTGATTTCGATACATTATCCACATCATAAGGGAAATCTACATTGTTAATGGACCCACCATTAGATGAACTCAATAACATGACATGACAATTTGATCAAGGAAAAGGAATGAGGTAAACAATCATCAAAGGAAAATACAAATAAGAAACATAGGCATTTGAATAAGCTCCAAGTTAGCGCAAGTATTGGGCATATAGGTTCAAGTACAAAGCATTCGATTAGCATTGGGTCATCACAAGTCTAATATTTGCATTCTAGAATTATGCATTCTAATATTTGTGACCAAGATGGAAAATATTAGAACAAATCTGCAAAAGTCTTGTTATTGAGTGATGTTATTTTTTGCCAAAGTTGTTCTCATCTACGATGAGTTTCCAAGCACACAAAGGGATAAGGATGAGAATGATTATAGATTCAAAACCCAATGGTTATTAGAGGTATTGAAAAATGATACATAGATATATATAAACAAATAGTAATGAAAAAGCAGCCCCTTTAATTGGCTTGACCTATTCTGTTAGAAAATTGATACATTATGTTTCACTCACCACTATGCAAAGCAACACATAATATTGAGAAGTACCATGAAAGATAAGTAATTTACCATATGAATGGTGTATGAACATATTTTATGACTGATGGTAGTTTGTAAAGGTATGTTGAAGGAAAAAATATAAGTGTATAGTGAATAGGGAGTGTACACAGGGGGAGGAGTAAATTGATTGCATTGTGGCAAGAAAATATCAATATGGATAAAATACTAAGGGATCCCCAAGTTGAGCATGTACAACCTCAAGAAGTAATAAATCTACCATCCACATCAAAATTAAACATGTTCCTAGTGGGTAGGGAGTGTGCATAGGGAGAGGAGTAAATCGATCACATTGGGCCAAGAAAATCCCAATATGAATAAAGATCTGAGGGAGCCCCAAGCTGAGTGTGTCCAACCTCAAGAAGCGGTAAATATACCATCCACACCAAAATTAAACATGTTCCTAGTGGGGGGAGTGTGCACAAGGGGAGGAGTAAATCAATTGCATTGGGGCAAGAGAATCCCAATATGGATAAAAATTTGAGGGAGCCCCAAGCTAAGCAAGTCCAAACTTGAGCAATAGTAAATCTAATATCCACTATGGAAGTAGAAACCCTATTATAGTACTAGCTATAGAAAAGCTGTTAAAATATGCATCTTCAATAACTTTTGATTTCAAGATAGGGGAAAGAAGCACAACATTTATGATCAAAGTGGTAAAACATTTCCTTACCTTTTATTATTTCAAATTGTAAGTATGATTATAACATGTATACTATGTGTCTACATCATGTCTTCATACTCTAATATGTTTTCTCTGAATCTTCTTTGTGTCTTCATGTATTTGTGTGTCTACTTCATGTTTACATTGTGTCTTTATGCATTAATATGTCTACTTTGTGTCTTCATTCATATATTCTTGCATAAGACCATCATTTACTAACATGTATACATTCACAAGTGTTTAATGTGTATGGAGGGAAGCCAAGGAATGTGAGCTATGAATCAATTAGGATGATATTTATTGCTTGAGGACAAGCAAAATCTTTAACAAGATATTTAATAGTTATTATAAGAAATATTAATAAGTAATATCAATAACAAAACTAAATATTAAACTATAACATAAAATATTATTATAATTATAATCAATTATAGATAATTAGTATAAAATATTCTATATTTATTTATTTTTGATTGGTAATCAGCTGAAGCCTAGATTAGTTATTATTATTTGTTTTAATTAATTATTTTTATGTGTTGAGTGAGTGGGATCAAACCCAAGACCTCCTAGATGAGAGGCTCACAAGTTACCATTATGTTGTAGGCTCTTGCCTATAAACTATTCTATAGAAGTCCGATAATACATATGATGTTAAATATAATCTTGATAAATTAATAAGTAATCATAATTCAAATAAACATAAATTAATAAATAATCTATATATATATATATATATATATATATATATATATCATTAGTATAATCAATACTAAGCATAATAATATAATATAAGTATTTTATTATACTTGTAGTTATTATAAGTATTTTATATTATATTTTAACTAAACTATAAATATATTACCAAAAATTACTAAATGAATAGTCATGAACCTTCATCGACTCACATATATTAGAGGGAAACAATGTTTCCAAGAAGGCATAGGATAATTTTGTTCTTCATATAGAATGATTGGAATTGGGTCATTACGCAGTTTAGAATGATGTCATGCATGGAAATTGCTACCCCTGTAGCCCTTGGTGAAAATTTAACCAATGATGATCCAAGTCCCCATGTTGATCCTACTTTATATAGAATTTTGGTTGGGAGCCTCATGTACCTTACTACAATGAGACCTGATATTATATATGTTGTGAGCCTCATCTCTCATTTCATGCAAGATCCACATAAGTCTCATTTGTGAGCTACAAAACTAATCTTATGGTTTATAAGTGGTATACACCATTTTGGTATTTTTTATTCTCCCAATGATAAGTATGATCTCGTTGGTTACATAGATTCTAATTGGGTTAGTTCAATGGAATATTGAAAATCAACATTTAGTTATGTTTTCTCACTTGGTTCTAGAGTCGTTTCATGGAGTAGTAAGAAGGAGGCAACTATGCCTCTCTCTTCAACATAAGCAGAGTATATTGCAGTAACATGAGCCAATTGTCAAGTGATATTGATTCAAAGGATTCTAGGAGATTTACATTCTTTCCAAGAACATCCTACAACTATTTTTTATGATAACAGTAGTGCCTTGCAATGACCAAGAATCCATTGTTTCATGCTAGATCAAAGTGCATTGAATCTTCCATCACTTCATTCAAGATTTGGTTCAGAATGGTACAGTGGAGTTACTATTTTGCCCAACTTCTAAGCAAGTTATTGATGTCTTCACCAAAGCTCTCAGTACATCTAATTTTACTACCTTGAGATCTCAATTCAGTCTCATTCCCATTATTCTTGCAAGGGGAGATTGAAATCATGCATTTCACCCCTCACATACATCATTCCATTGCATGCACATGCAACTGTGATTCATTTCAATGCATTCACAATGCATTAATTTAGATTGTTTTATTAATTTCATACTTAACAAAACGACATGTCGTAGTTAGCTTCATAGGCATCATTTTTAGTTATTTTTTAATTAGTTAGCATAGTATGCAATACTATTATTGTCATGCAACCTATTTGCATGTTATTGTTTAGGATTTTTTAATTGTAGTTTCCACTATTTTCTATGATCAAGATTCACGGCTTAGGTTTTTAGTTTTCCTATATTACGCACTCTTTAAATTCAAAAATTACACATTCAATAAACACAAAGTTTTTCTTTTAATTTTAGTTGTTCATTATTTATGCTTTATTTTATATTTCTTTGATTATAAGTATAGTATAAGAGATTTGTATTTTAGATCTTTAGAAATTACCTTAACTTTCCACTAGAAGTCTACCCAAGATAGTGAGTTTTAAACCAATTGTCATGTCCCTATATTGGTTCATCTCACTAAAAAGATCAACACCTGATGATTTCATAAAATTTTACTTAATATAAATAGCTATATGGATTCTAATCAACTATGTGGATTATGGTCTATTAACAACCAATCTTAGACTAGTCATTTATAATTACATCAAGCAAGACAACTATTTTATGATAATTACTTTCTTTTATTTTGTTACATTAGAGAGGGACTTCAACTACACACAACTCTTAGTCTTCTAATATAAGTACTAAGTACTACATGTGAAATAATCTCTCTAATAAAAAAAAATCAAATATGTTTTCCCTTAATTCATGCTAGTGGTTACATTTATGCCTCCCAAAGTGGTTCCCATAGCTCTTCCATATCATCCACTGTGAAATTATCATTTTTTTGCATGTCACAGAAAACATGTTCACTATCATTGTCACATCCACCAATGAGTAGGGCTTGAAGTTTATCCCTCTCTAAGTTGATCTCTACTACCTCTTCTCGTGTGGCTTCCAATTGGGACTTCTACTCCCTGATTTTCTTTTGTAGTGTTGAACTTGCGTTGCACATACATGCAAAAGATCCTTGAGCCTTGCACTCACTTCATACACCATTCTATTTATTGCATCTCTTTAATTCTTAGCCTCCAAACCTTGAACCACTATCCCATTAAAATCATGAATATACATTTTTAAGAAAGGCAAAGAAATTGATCTTCTTAAGCATGTACATCAAGGATCAAATTACACTATATTTCTTTGTATAGACATCATAAAATCTATCCATGAGACTTATTTAAAATTATTTTGAATTTTGAGATTATGTTCTGAGTTATTATCAATATTTTGGAGCATATTTAAGCAGATAGGCTTACTGTGGGAGCTTTGCTTCTAGAAATCTTTTTTTTTTAATGGAAATATTGTAAGACTTTTACTAGTTTTTATTTTCTGGTTAATTTTTTGACAATGTAAAAAACTCCAATTAACTTTGTTTTTTGTAATAATCTTTCCTTTTTAAATTGTGAATGGTGGAGGAAAGTTTCTAATTAAAGTTTCCTTTTTGAAATTATGAATG
Source organism: Cupressus sempervirens (assembly GCA_028749045.1). Taxonomy (NCBI): domain Eukaryota; kingdom Viridiplantae; phylum Streptophyta; class Pinopsida; order Cupressales; family Cupressaceae; genus Cupressus; species Cupressus sempervirens. The sequence continues at coordinate 843,565,151 of CM053785.1, read as the reverse complement.
TTGCCAACAATTCTAATTAAACATTTCTTTTAAATTTTCTTGTAGAATGCAACACTAGGATCCTATAACTTTGTGATTCCAATGAATCTTGGACCAATCTTTGCGAGCATTTGAATTACATGTGCTTCAGTCCCAAAATCCTTAGATGCTCAAAGAGCTAATTAAACACAAATGACAAAATCTTGGAGCTCATCTTCCATGCTGAAGCTTGACACTACTATTTTAGGGTAATGGCACCATTAGAAGCAGATTTCTTCATTCCATACTACCAATTCTTGATGTTGTGTGGTACTTATAAGGGCTCACTATGAAGAGGAACTCAAAGTATGTAGGAATCGAGAACATGTACTGCCTTAGGGAATTATCTATTGTTTTATAAAAGAAATTGCAAATCTATCACTTTGTGGTCATTGATCGATCCACATATGATTTTGATCACTTTCTATGGTAGATTAAAGGGTGGGGAATGAGAATTCTAGAGCTTCTAACAATGATGAAAGTGACACCCATTTGCATGTGAGGCAATCTTCGTGTCCATTTATGTTTTCCTTTGTAGGCAGAACTGGGGTTAAAATTGTTGATCATTTTTAAAATGAAGTTATCTATACACCACATCACATGTCTATTTTTGCAAATAAATGCATCTAGGATTAACACTTGCACTTTGTATTTCCTACATTAAAATGGTTTTTCACATTTCTGTCATTGTCAATCATTTTTTAAAAAAGTTTTCTTTTAAAATTTTCATTTACTTGAGGAAGTCATGTCAATATAATTCTTCTGTCAAATGTCTGTTACATTTAATTGTTGGGTCTATACAAATTAAGAAATGCACAATAGCAATAAAGAAAAAATCAATTAATTTTAAATTTTAAAGATTTATATTGAAATATTTTTTTTTATACTAAGTTGCTAGACATAAAATAGAAATATATTCTTGTAATAATTAAAAAATCTTTAAATAAAAGGACACAAAAAGACATAAGAGAAGTTTCTAAATTTTAATGATTGTATGAATTTTAGAATATATTAAAACATTATTTCTATATGAAAAAAAAATTAAAAAGAATTTGCCATCTCATAATAGAATCACATAATCATAAAGTAGATCATTATATCTACATTAGAGATGTGCAATCTTCAATTCCCCATTCAATTTCTTTTCAAAAGTTGGTGTTGTGGAATCTTATAGTGATGCTCACTCATTTGAAGGTTTCCCATTCTTTTTCTCTAAGTACTAATTTAGAAAAATCTAATTTGAACATTTTAAAATGAGGCCAACTTATAGAGGAGATTAGCCTAATGAATATGCATGGTAGAAAGAAGTATAAAATTGAATTTGATTATATTGATGAGTACTTCTTACATAATTTTTAATAAATTTTTAATAGCTATAAGATATTATAAGAGTTAAGAGGTCATCAATAAAACAAAAAACGTAGTCATTGTATAAAACAAAATTTTAATTCAACTTATTTTTTAGAAGTAAAAAGTAAATTGAATTTAATTCATGAAATAAAATAGAAACTAAATTTATGTGTTACTAAAAAGAAAATAATAGATTTGATTTCTTTCATTTATGTTAATCACATGATGTTTTGATTTTTTTTCATTTATGTTAATCATGGTGTCTATCAACATTTCTTACATTCCATGTGGGCAACAACTTGTTTGCAAAAGTCAATAGGAAATCCCTCATGTGTAAATTACATTGAAGCTAATGAGCTCTATTTGAGAGCTAACAACAATGATAACATATTAGAATTATAGGAAATACAAACAATTTTTTAAAAACCTTTAAATATAATTTGATTGTATGTGTTATTTATATATATTGTAAGAAAATTACTCACACAATCATTCTATCTTCCATACAAATGATTTGGAGAGTAGTAGATTTAAATTAGGTCTGCTTGGATGTTTCGTGCATAAAATAATTGTTAAAGATTATAATAGATGGAAGTTTAAGAGTCAAATTTTACAATATGTTTTCTATTTTTCCATTGAAGATTGGTATTTTATTGGAGCCCTTTTGTATTTCTTTTAAATGGAAAGTGTTATCATAAAGATTAGAAGTTAATAGATAACAATAAATTAATTTTTAAATAATGGACAATATATATAATTTATAAACGATATATATTATTTTAAAAATAAAAATTATTTCCATCTTAAAACTAATTTTAAAAAATATTTCAATGTTATAAATATTTTTTCTTCATAACTTTTCTATAAACACTGATTCATATAGCTTTCCCTAATTTGAATTAGTTCGTCAAGTGTTCTCATCCTTATTATAGATTTTGGTTTATATTTTTCATGCTCATATTTTTTATTAACATAAATTATTGTTGTTACATTTAAATCAAATTATATCTTATAACTTTATATTTTCAAATTTCACTCTATTCATTATTGTGAAACTAAAATCCACAATCATTTATTATGTCAATAATGGTGTCATGTACGTAGAAACAAAATGCAAATTAAAATAATAATATTGATAAGATTTTAAATCAATCACAATGAAACCATTGTTTCTCCTCATCACAATATGACATGGTATTTTATAGTTTAAAAATCAAATCTCCTATCAACTCATTGTTGGATGTATTAAAGCATGCAACTGCTAGTTTGTCATTCATTATGAAGACAATCTATTATTAGGATCACAAAATGTTTTCTAGATTTTTAATGGCAATAAAAGTTGCATAATCTAACTCAAATAAAATCAAGCTAACATAATAGAATGTAAGAATTGTACAATTGTTTCTACATCCAAGCTTTTATCATCCATAATAAATATAATTGACAAATATGCAATGCTTAAAAAAAAATAGTTCAAGATTTTAGATATTCAATGTGGCCTTCATATTTAATGGTTACATTTTCATCAAATTTGCAGATTATATTTTATGATATATTATCAAAATAAATAAAGATATAGGAGAGTCTAATAATGATAAATTATTAGGATGATAATGAACACTATGAATTTCCTACATCTCTATACCATCTAGATTTGATTAAAAGAACATGATATGGATGAACCTAAAAAATGCTAGCTAAAATCACAGTTACATTTAGCTATTAGTGTGTAGATTATCTATACACCTCTTGAAACATATCTCGTACAAACTTATTTAGGGTTATAGAGAATGCATCTAAATTAAACCATATGAGATGCTTTTTAATCAATGTTTCGTATCTATACATTTCCTGATTCATTAGCAGGATGATCTATGTTAGAATCATGGACTTTTTTTTAGCAAAACATCACATTCATATTATCAATAACTAGTTAAAAAATATCTCCTAGAGAAAAGAACCATAAAAGAAAAACTTGAGTCATAACCTAATACAAAAAGGATGTAGAAGAAGAAAGACTACATCAAGAAAGAGTATTTATCAATTCTAATGAATCTTGTCCAAATGATTCCTAAATCAAGAATATTGTAAATACAAAGAGCCCAAGACTCATATTAGTACAATTCATTATTTGGTGTTGGAGACAAAACCAAGAGCTAAGCCAAAAATTGTCATAAAAAAATCAATCATTGATCTTCATCCTAAATTCCAATTGAGATTGTGATATTAAAAAGCCATTTGATGCAAGTGCAACCCAAGACCTTGAACTGCATACAATATCTCAAAAGAAAAAGTGAGATCCATAAAAGTATAAACGTGTGAAATCATAGAGAAGTCATGATTTACTATCAAATCATATAATATATCAGAAGGGCTCAATGTTATTCTAAACATATTCTTTTGTTATAATATTAACCAAGTTGGGGAAATAAATGAAGTTAAGAGAGGAAAGTAAAGAGTTAATATTATAAATCCCATCAATACCTAAATTAGCTAGACAATCACCTTAAATATTGCCTTCTCTATACATATGCATGATGTAACATTCAGAGATTGATTCAAGAAGAGACCATACTTGATGCAATATATATTCTATGAACCAATTATATACATTACATTTAATACACTCATTAATAATAATGGTTGAATCCCCTTCAACATGTAACATAGATATAGATGGGTGATCCCACAATAATGGGTTCCACTTTTTGACCAATTTTGACACTGAAATCAATATTTTTGCAACAAACGTCACGTTCAAGTGACTATATCTCCAAAACTATAAATAATTTTAAGATGACATAAACTAGTGATTTTAAGTACTTTGTTCCTACTTTGTAACCATATTTTTTAATCTAAAATAAATAAATTATTTATGTCAATTTTTTTATCTCCTCCAAAAAGTGGTACATAATAAAATTCAATATTTTAAAAAGTGACAGTCCATTTGACACACATAACTTTTCTTCTAGAAATGATAATGAAGCAATTCTTTCAACGTTAGATTTGTAACATCAATATCTAGAGGATGTATTTGGTTTGATTTATTTTGGTTGAATGTTTTATAGTTTATGAAGTGACATGAATCGTAATTCAGACATACATTCCATTTGACACAGATAATTTGAAGTCAATTTATCATAAACCATTTTTTTTTTTTGAAAAGAAAGGTATCTCAATAAGTCAATTCCTCCATATTTTTCAAAAAAATGTTGACCTAGTTTACTAATTTTTTCGAGGTGTCAAAGTCGGTTAATGTTCAATCAGTAATGAACCTATAATGAGTTAAACTCATATTTGAAAGTCTTAATGATTAAATTATGTATTAAAATTATAGTCGTTGGAAAGCTTGCTCCAAGTAGTACATTTTGACATTTTTTATTCTATAGTAGGAGATCATTCTCCTACAATTATGAAAGTCAAAAGAGAATATATATATATATATATATATATATATATATATATATATATATATATATATATATATATATATATATATATATATATATATATATATATATATATATATATATATATATATATATATATATATATATATATATATATATGAAAAATAGGTGAAAATTTTTGTGATTTTGCATGTTCATGTGAACATGACTTTCACGCAAACATGCGCCATAAAATTTTGCGGCCGCCGAAAAAGTTGGGGCACATGTTCGCCCGAACATATGTAATTCAACATGTTCGTGCGAACACTAAAAAAAAATTCAAAAAAGTTGTCATTTGTCTTTTTATTTGCCATTTTTATAACTATTTTCCATCAACCTGACCTACATGCATTGTTTGTCTTTGCCATGAATTTTATTCACAAAATTGAAAGCATCAATTTGGTAAAAATATTATACATTTAAATTATTTCTTTCTTTCTTTCATTAGTGAAGTTGTTTGATAGATGCATTGAAGTTAAATTAAAAATTAGTAACATATTAATGGTGTTAAAAAATGTATATTCTTATTGTGTTAATAATGGTCTCCTTGCAGGATGTGGCAATCGTGGAATAAAGACATGATCGTAACAAATAACTAATGCTTGTTTTGCAGGACGTTGTCGAAGACCATTGTGTGTTTGTCAAAACCATGTTTGTAGGTATATTAGATTAAATAAAACTTCATTTGGTGCTTAAAATGAACTTTTTATTTTCTATCTGGTGTGTCTACAGTGTTTAAATCCCTAAGAGTTACATTGGACATATCCTCTCCCCTCGCCATTCGTGGATCTTGGGTGTAAGAAAAATCCATGTAACTTTTATAGGAGGCTTGCCTTGGACCAAGATACTCGATATTGGGTATGCCAAGGGATGACCTCAGAGTGGTGATGGGCCAAAAGCTAGGTCAACGTTCCAGTCGCTATATAAAACTCGATTACGGAGAAAGCTGCATCGACGGTATTGTTGAGTGATAGCTCTCCTCCAGTACCCTTATGGTGCGTCAAACCCTGGTTCTCGGGACTGGGAGACCTTTTGAGGAAGTTTATTACTCACTTGTTGAATGAAATTCCCTTACTAAAAACCATGTTTTAGTGGCCAAAATCCTTTCTATCCACTAGCTCAAGGGGTCACCCATGCCCGTGAAGACATCCTACATTCTCACAGTCCTTAGTAGAGACAACAGTCCCTTGGGAAGTCATGCCCCTTGAGACACGGATCTTGGTAGCCCCGAGAAGTGAGTGCGCTGTAAGGGGGAGCCTATGGTGCCAAGGTCCTAAGTTGTCCACTCTGGATAAGAGTGGTTGAACTTTGGTTCAAGTAGGAATTCAATGGATACAGTCCTAAAGCCTAGGTTGTGGTGTGATTGTTCACTTTTAACAATAGCTATTCTTGTCTTAATGTGTCTTGCGTGTGTGTAAAACATAATCAAGATAAAAGCTAACATTCAAATTTACACCTGGGAAACTTGCAAAACCCTGTCAAAATATCAAACATTTTCAAAACCTTGTCAAGATTTCACCTAAGTTCAAAAAACCTTATGTATACCTCTATCATTAGCATAATCATATTCCTAAATGTCATTTTGACTTACCCTAGTGGTATATCCCCCTCATATTGCATTGTGCAAACCCTAGCATCATTTTCACTATCAAACCCTATCAAATTGTCCATCAACCAACTTGTCTTCTTGATCACCTATCCTCATTTTACATTGCCTAAACATCATTATCAACCCTAGGAAACCATCCCTTGCATAGTCCACTTTGCGTACACCTACCTTTAACATCTTTACCAAGTCCAAAACATAACCCTAACTTTCATTTTGCAAATCATAATCTTCATCTTGCATAAAATCCCTAGGACATTTGCACTTTGCAAATCAAAACCCTATGTCATTTAGCATTTCCTCACATTGCATAACATCTCTAAACACTTAAAAATCTCAAAAGCACTCATATCTTGCATACCCACATCTTAATTATCATGTTTTGACCTCTTTTACCAACTGCAACCCTATTTTACCAGCTGTATACTTCATGGGTGAAGTTGGTAGTTTCAGGGCACAGTTGGTAGTTTTAGGGTGCAATTGGTAATTAGGTGTTTCATTCTAAGTTCAAGAACCCTAATCTGCACTTCCACACCTTGCATTGCATCCCAAGACCTTAGGAAACACTCTAAATTATTTAGAACACTCAAAATTTGCATTTTAGGCAACCTGCAACTCTATTTTACCAACTGCAACCTTTTTTAATCAACTGCACACTTCAAGCACATAGTTGGTAGTCTCGGTACGCACTTGAGAGGCATAAAGTTCATTTAAGCTTCTCCCCACTGCATCTGCAGTCTAAGGTATCATGCCAGCACTCACTAGGACACAACCTTTGGAGTTATCAAATGCAATAATGGCACCTATAAGGTCTCATCAAGAATCAACCATCGAAATCATCTAAGGTACATTTGAACACATCAATGTTAATCCCTTGTTTGACGAGATACCACCAATTCCTAAATATCCCAAAAGGACGTTAAGACTTGATTTTAGGACTCACATCATTTGGAGCTACATCATTTGGAGAAGAAAGAAGGACATGAGAGCTGCAAATGAAAGAGGGGATTTCTAACATTATGTTTGCTTCTTTTGATAGCCGATGCCATTGGCTTTTATGCAGCAATTTATTCTTGAAAAATATTTATTATAATTTTTATTCTTGAAGAATGTTTGTGACTCACAGATTTTAGTCATATTATAATGAAGAATATTTATGCTTTGTTGCAGATGACTGCATTCTATTGCTTTCTTTCAAACAATTTAAAAGTACCAACAGTGACAGACAAATCTATACAGTGGTTTTTTTATCTGGTTATTGTGTAAAATTTATCTTGAGGCAAGGGATAAATTATTATATTTTTTATTTTATAATGGGAAGCAAGAAAGGAAGGCAAAACAAATATGCAAGAAAAAGATCTGATGAATCAGAACAAAGAAATATTCAGAAGACTGTGGCACGTTATCATCAAATTAAACAAGGTGAAGGAAATGTTGAAGAAAGCTCAACAGAAGTAGAAGTAGTGCATATGGGAGAGAAGTCAGGAACACTCCCTACAGAATCTCAAGCAATGAATGTTGAAGAAGGTTCAAGATTAGTCCCTACAAAGGTTCAAATAACAAAAGTCAGAGAAGGGTCAAAATCTTTCCCTGTTGAATATGAAACAATGGATGTTGGAGAAGGCTCAAGATCAGTCCTTGTAGAAATTCCAGTAACAGAAATCAGAGAAGGGTCAAGATCAGGTGCAGGAACTAGTATGAATGAACTCTTAAATATTGTCAAATCTTTAAAGTATGGTATTTCTCATAAGAATTTAGATCATTTACTTAAAATGGATGTAGATAAATTGAGAAAACTTGTAGCTAGTGTTCAACCATTAAGTTTGTCTAAGAGAAGGTCAATGAAGAAGAAGATAAGAGAAATTATGACTCAATTTGATAATACTGAAACACTTGAACAAGCTCAGTTGCTTTCACTTTTTCTTACACAAAAAATGTTGCAAGAGGCATTAAAATTGTTAGGTGTAAACACAACATCAAAAAAGAAAAGATTTTCTAGCATGCAAACTAATTTGATTGAAAATGTTAAATAAGGTTTGAGAAACATAGGAAAACACTCTCGAACTAAAGATAAGTCTCTGGCAAGAAAAGTGATGTTGATGTCTGTTGTAAGTAAAAATGTCTCAAAATAGACAAATATCTTCACTTTTGTCTGAAATGGGTTTTAGTAGGAAAATAATGAGATAATATGTTAAGAGAAGATTAATTGTGGATGACAGTGCTATGGAGGGCAATTGGGCAATCATGTGTAGAGCACCTCATTCTGATAGAATTGAAGAGTTATTAAAAAATTTATTCATATCATTTTGGATTGATAACACTCATCCTTCATCAAATAGTAGAGATGTTATCAGGCATAAGATTGCACCTGGTCAATATGAACATCATACAAAACATTGGTTGGACACAACACAACATGAGTTATATGTGTTGTTTTGTAATGAACATCCTAATGTAAAAGTTATGAAAACATTGTTTGAAAAATTGAAGCCATACTTTGTGAGGTCAAACAAAGTGTTTGAAACTTGTTGTTGTCGTCATCATATTGAGTTTGATCTCCACTGTTAGGTATTTTGAAAGTTTATAGACAACACATATGGTTTTCATGCTGCTCCTCCTAGTAGGAGAATTGAGTTTATATCATCCATTTTGTGTGACAACATAGATGATCCAACTGGTAAAATAAATTGTATCAAAGGATTATGTGAAACATGTGGTGAATTGGCTCTATTTCCTTTGAAACTGAAAATATTGATGTAACAAAAATATTGAATTACAAAAGTTACAAGTATGTCAAGAATGAAAAAAAGTTAAGGAAAGAAACAAAAAGGTTGGAATATGTTGAAGAGGAGTTTCCTGTTCTAACATTTATGGACAGATTTAAGAAATTGATTCAACCTTATATCTGTCATGCATTTTTTGCAAAGTGGCAAGCACAACAGTTTCAAACTCTGAGAGATAATTTTCCACTTGGAACAATTGTATCAGTTGTTGATTTTGCAGAGAACTATTCATTTGTTCATCAGAAAGAAATTCAATTAGATTATTACTTTAATAAGCAGGTCACTATTATGGTACATGTTTTTTATAGTGCACAGTTAGATTTGGATGGTGTTCAGAGTACAGTTCAAGAATGAGTAATTATAAAGGAATATCATTTTTATATAAGTGATGATAAAGAACATGACATTAACTATGTAGAACATTGCTTCAATATGTTCTTTTCTTATTTGAAAGAAAGAAACATAAATGTTGATAAACATTATGTTTGGTCTGATGGATGTGCCGCATAGTTTAAATCATCTAGACCATTTTATGCATTGTGTAGATATCATCGCAATGAGAATATAAAACACATATGGAATTTTTTTGAGAGTGGCCATGGAAAAGGTGAACATGACGGTGTTGGAGCTTGCATCAAACATGCTTTGTGAAAGTATGAAATGAATTATTAGGGAGTTCATGTAAATGATGCATATGATGTTGTTGAATGGGTAAGACTCATTTTGCATTAGATGAGGTCAAGACATCATCAAAAATGAGTCAACAGACACCATATAGTCTTCAACACTATTAAATTGTTCAGATATTGTCTTCCAAATATCCTTCGATGTAAAAGAATCATTCTCATAGTAGAAGAAATGTGGCCCTTCCATGAACACATTGATTTCCTTTGAACACTGGCCAATAGGTTTCCTAGGAACTCCAAAACCAATTAGTTCCTTGGGACACAAATTAGGGATTGCATCACATACTTCAAACATTGCTTTCTTGTCTTGCATACCCTCTATGTATTTTTCATGCTTCAACACTTTCATTATCTATGTTACAATTTTGAACTTACACAATTTCATTATCTATGTTACAATTCTTAAATATCAACTTTTTTTCAAACTATTGAATTTCATCTTGAATTAAATGTGTTTTTAATTGTATGATCATAAGTTCTTAATTATCAAATTTAGTTTATTAAAAAATTATATAATTTAATAATTTAAATTAATTGTACCATGGATGAATTTAATAATTTAAATTCATTTATCAACTTGTTTTCAAACTAGATTGAATTTCATAAGTGAAAATTAAAGTATGCGTTTTTAAAATTGTAAGATTATAAGTTCATAGTTATCATTTAGGCCAGTTTATTAAAAAACTATATATTTTAATGTTACTTTATTACATCTACGGTCATGTACTCTTAAAGTTTAAATTAGTTTAAATTAATTTATTTTTTTAATATTATATTTTGTAAAATTTCTCTAAAATTATGTATTGGCTTACCTAATTAACATATTTTTATCCACATAAAACTAATACTTATCTTTAGTAGGCTAGTAATTGATAATTTAAGAAATATGTATCTTTCTAACTTCTTACTAATTGATAATTGATATACATGTACACACGTGTCTCAAGATTATGTTCTATAGCTATAACACAAAAAAATACAGATATGTACACATATACACGTCTCAAGAATAAACATCTACAGATCTAATATATCTCTATGTATCTGAAATGCAAACTATAAATCTCGAATAAATATGGGTATGTAGCAAAATATAAAAAGTCATATATGCGTACATGTGATGGTATCTACCACTGAAATACTCAATAATCAAATAAATAGTGAAAGTACATGCATGTCATCAAGGAACTGAAATACACGTGTACATGTAAACTGGACATCCAATATATATGCATCAAAAAATATATAAATCTGATCTACTACTAGAAGGACCCCTCAAGACACATATGAATAGAATGACCCCGCTGATCGAGTCTTTTATACATCTTCTCACCGAGGTGCATCAACCAAGCCTTGCAAATATATATACATATATGCATACATGTGTTAAAGTTCTATCTTTAAAACATATCTATACATATGTGCATCATGTACATATAAATTCAAATTAAATACAAATTTGCATATATATATATATATATATATATATCCAGTTTTCAAAATATTTAAATAACTTTAAAAAAAAACTATTTAAAACTCAAGTACTTGAGCACTACCAGGTGCCTCAATAGAATCATCTCTCTCATGTATATGATGCCTTGAACCAACAGTATGTGTAACCATGTGCTCAGCGACCTGTGCCTACATGATTTATTACGAGTTAAAAATTAAATTAAATATCTACATATATATGTGAACTAAATTTTTCAATAAATGAACATATTTTTTAATTTCATATATATTTAAAAATAAAAATAAATTATATATGTACTTGGGTCTCCAGAGGTGGAGGATGATCAGCAAACTCCATCATATCATCTACTGATGCACTTGAGCCTGAAACTCCATGTCCAACTGCTAGTAAATCTGAGTGAAGTGGACTGTGTAACTGACTGGGTAGATTTGGTGTAGAATTAGTGCTACCAAGTCTGAATAATAGGTCCATGTATGATGAAATACCTAGGGTCGAACTAGTATCAATCTCAGATAGGCCTCGCAACTGCTCAACAAAATCATCAAGGCCCTCAGCTGTGATAGGGACATCTCCAACTCATATACTCGAGTCATTTGTAGAGTGTCGTGAGTTTGGTGCCAAATGCTGTGAGCTACACACAGGTCTATCATCTGTCATTGGTGTGGCGGCCTATGTCTGTGGAACTGTGTTGGGGCTCTGATGTTGTCTAACAACATCCATCACCGCGTGTACTAAAATCCTCTGTGCATCAGAAATATAGCTAATAAAGTGCAACATATCCTCCAAAAAATACAGTGCCATATGCATGTGTCTGTTGTCCTGAAAGACCATGAACATCGCTTGGCAGTGGTAGCCCAACAGCTCTATATGCATCATCAGAGGAGGCACCTAAAGTACTACTAGATGCCTGTGAAGATGGTCAACCAAGTGGACAAGGATGTCAACTATGAAGATAACGACCACTAGAATCTGATGTGATACTAGCCACTGCAGATGCAATGTGCCCAATAGTGTCAATAGCTTCCTTCTGGGAATCAATGATGACTCTATCTGCAATAGGCGCATGTGTAGGAATCAAAGGAGGCATCCTCGGTCCAACAAATTGTCTAAGATCTGTAGGTGGCAGACGATCTACACTGCGATACTGGTCACAATCTATGATTCAACCACGCCCATGTCCACAATAATTAGGAATGTCCAAGTAGTTGATGTTGAGCCCTATACAAAACTTAGTGTACAACTGTTATGCAAAATAAATGGGTATTGGTCATTATTAGGATAACGACCATATGCAGCTAAAAATTGTGGATAGATCATGCTAGCAATAATAGGGTCTCTGCATCGTGTGGCTCTGTAGCCTCTCACCCTACCCTGTGTCCCCTCATAAGCTGGAAATAGCTCTCTCTAGATGATGTCTTTGGGGGCTACCCTCTTGATGTCATCGAATGATGCATCTCCTGAAACCTCAGCCCTAAGCTCCCTAGATATGGAAGCTAATATGGTAGGAGTAAATGAATGGTCACCTCTAAACCTAGCTATCAAATCCTATAAACTCCTACTTATCGTAGTACATATGTCTCTATAAAGACCATCATCAGAGGTCAATATAGAGTGCTGCAGTCTAGCAACCTCATGCTTTGAAAATGAAAATAATGCATCGATATCAATGTGTGGAGGTGGTGCAATAGGAACTCTAGCAGGAGTTGTAGGTGTAGCCTGGCCTAGAACATGAGCTACACCAGGAGCTAGAACATGAGCTGCACAAAGAGCCCTACACCGAGGTACACGAGGAGTCCCACCAAAAGTTGAAGCACGAGCCCCACCACGAGCTGGATGAGGAGCCATATCGGGAACTGCATCAGGTGCTGCAACAGGAACCACATCAACCTTTGCCACAGTAGGAGCCATAGTAGGAACTAGATTAGGTGTCGCACTAGAAGCTGCATCAAGCATATCGTGTGAAGCCATATCTATAGAAATGTATGAAGAGATGAATTGCTTGTTGTACATAATTTTTTATTTTTAACATTAAAAATTATACACATGTAATTAAACATACATCACACATCATGGACCTAGATAATATGTAATACATCCAGACCTAGATTAATTTGCATATAAGTATAAGATAACTTTAAAGTTGAGAGTTTGGTTATGGTTCTATGCGTGAATATGTGGCCTCTGCTAACACACACACTTCAACATAGTCATTGTATGCGGATTCATCCTAGAATGAACATTGGATTGTTCATCCAAGATTTGCCCTGCAAAGCAACCTATTGCCTTCTATCTAAAGGGATTTTTCCTGTTAATATCCTCAGAATCAAGGTACAGGAAACCAGACCCTCTAAGAATGAAGGATTTAAAGAAATGCAACTAATCTATATGATTGTGCAGATTAATCTAGAATGAGAAATGCATTCTAATCTAATAACATGTAAAAGAAAGCTATGCTAAAATGTATGCATATTATGCTAAATGAGATTAAACTAGAAAAATAAATATGAAAGTAGGGAGCTCAAATGAATGCACAATCTAGCAGCAATTCGATGCAAATTCTCATTCAACCTCTTTTTCAAAATGAAGAGATGAGGGTCTCTTAAATAGACTTTCCTGGAATCCATCAACAGCTGAGATCGATTTCAATCAATGGTCAGGATTAAAGGTGAAGTTCAGTCATAAAGGGAGATTCCCAAATTAAAGGGAGTTAACAGATTTAATTTGAGTAAAATAAGGAGTTAACTGATTCAATTTGAGTAGAAAAATGAGTTAACTGATTTAACTGATTTTTTATCAGTAGTGAACTGGAAATTTCCCTTTTTGAACTGAAGAGAGATTTTGGTGAAATATTTAATTTAATAAAATGAGATATGCTCTCATAATTACCTTTTCTATTTAATTAAATAATCATTTAATTAATTTAGAGGCACTTTTCTTATTTAATTAAATAATTTCATTTAATTAATTAGGAATGGTTTCCCATTTAATTAAATAATTTTTTTTAATTAATTAAAATAGGCACATTTATTAAATTAAATAATTTTAATTCCGTAGTACATTAGCCTTTAGGATATAATTTAATTTAATTAAAGTATAAATACTTAGTAATTAAATCAAATATTAATCAATAGGTTTAATGCGACTAACATGAGTATGTACTATAGGAATTAAATAAGAAATATGATAAATGCAGATTAGGGTCTTCTACATTTGACAATTAAGTCAAGTAGCGAATAGCAGAATGAGAATTGCCTATTAGAATAGGTCTTTAGGATTGGTTAAAAATAGACCAGAATTGGTATCATGGCAATGAGCCAATTTTGGGCTATTACAATGGTTAGAGTTAATTTTTTGTTCTAAGATTTTATTATACTTTGGGGGATATTATTAGAGAATTCAATTAAAGGGTACCTAATAAATTATTTATATTACTCTTAAATGATAATGTTTCGAGGTTTAGGTTTCAAGTTGGGTTACATATATATCATTTAAAACAAGGGTCATACTTCATGTATGTACATGTGTTTGAATGTATGTGCATGTATCTCAAATGTAATTTTTAACAATTTAGGATTAGGGTCAACTTGTTTTAATTTTATGTAAGTTAGGCTTCAATTAGGTTTTCAAATAGGGTTTTAGTGTAATTAGGCTCAATTTAATAGTAATATTTAAGACCTTATGACACTTTCAGGGTTTACACGAACTTAAATAATTTCTAGCATTAAATTTAGGGGTTAATATTAAAGTCCATGGTTAAGAATTTAGGATAAGGGAACTTAGCATATGAAGTTTATGATTTGGTTAAAGATTATTATTTAGGGTATTTATTATCATTTATAATTTTGGGTTTAGAAATTAAATTTTAAGATCAAGGTTAGGGTTAGGGTTTGGATAATGGTTAGTGTTAGGGTTTGGTTAGGTTAGGGTTAGGGTTTGGATGTACATGTATGTTATATTCATACTTAGATATGCAAATTAATCTACATTCTTATATATGTATAATTAAGGATCTCCTCTTAAGACATGTCATTGAATTATATAGTTAATTATATACTTCTAATTATTAAGACATTAAAAATAATAACATATGTACATTTAAACATGAATATTGAAAACATATGTATGTACATCTATATCTACCACATGAACATATTTACATGTACATTTATGAAATAAAATATACATTTTAATCTACATTCTTATATATAATTTAGGATCTCTCCTTAACACATGTGTTATTAAATATAGTTAATTACACTTAGTTATAAGATAAATTAAGATCAATAGTTAACATATACACAAATTATACATATAAAAATGTGAATTTATTAAAAATATGTACATACATCTACCTTTAACCATGAACAAATATACATGTACATCTATGTTCAAAATAAAAAATTATACATTTTAATCTATATTTTTACATGTACAATTTAGGATCTAGACCCTTAAGATATGTCATTTAATTAAACTTCTAAGATTAAGACATTAAAGTGAATTTGACATATATACATTTAACATTAACATATATATATATATATATATATATATATATATATATATATATATATATATATATATATATATATATATATATATATATATATATATATATATATATATATATATATATATATATATATATATATATATATATATATATATATATATGTTTTTCTATTTTTTTTAAAAAAAATTCTAATGTTTTTCTAAATTTATTTTCTAAATTTTATATTACTATAAATTTTCTAATATTTTTCTAAATTTTTTTTCTAAAATTTATATTATTATAAAGTTTCTAATGTTTTTCTAATGTTTTTGTAATTTTTTTCTAAATTTTATATTAAATTCTAAATTTTCTAATGTTTTTGCAATTTTATTTATTTTTTAATTGTTTTCTAAATTTTATATTAAATTATAAATTTTCTAATATTTTTTCTAATTTTTTATAAAAATTTTTTAAAAATATTTTTAAAATTTTTTAAAAATATTTTTAAAATTTTTTTAAAATTTTATATTAAATTATAAATTCTCTAATATTTTTGTAATGTTTTTTTCTAAATTTGTTTTCTAAATTTTGTAATGCTTTTGCAAATTTTTTTCTAAATTTTCTAATTCTTTTTAATGTTTTTCTAAATTTTTGAATTTTTTAAAATGTTTTAAAAAAAATTTCTAATTTTTTAAACTATTTTTTTATAAATTTATTTTCTAAATTTTTATATTAAATTCTAAATTTTCTAATTTTTTGTAATGTTTTTTATAAATTTTTTCTAAATTTTATATTAAATTATAGATTCTCTAATGTTTTCGTAATATTTTTTCTAAATTTATTTTCTGACGTTTTTCCCAAATTTTATATTATATGTTTTTTACTATTCTTTCTAATGTTTTCTATATAATATTTTTTTGTTTTCTAAATTAATATAAATAAATAATAAAAATATTAAATTAACATTTCGATATGTTTTCAAAACTATTAAAAATGTAAATAACATTCAAATATGTTTTCAAAACTATTAAAAATGTAAATAACATTCAAATATATTTTAAAAACACAAAAAAAATGCATTGAAAACATTAAAATCTACTTTGATAATATAAAAAAATACTTCAAAAATATTGAAAACATTAAATTAATATTATTTTGACATACCCGATAATGAAAATGAGAACGAAAATGAGAGGATGGCATTGACAGAAGTTGCTCAAGCCACACGTTCATCCAAATGCTCAATAAACAGTACTAGTCATAAAAATGAGTTTGGAAAAGTGAAAAAAATGTTTTTAAGCGCCAAAAATTGGCACAATACATGTTCATGCGAACATGTACCTAGTGCATGTTCGCGCTAACGCGCGTCCTACATGTTCGCGTGAACATGTCTAAGGTGTTCGCGCGAACGTATGGCAAATAGAGATGTGAAAATTTTTCAACTTTTTCAAGTTTCTTTGTCCCACTAAAGTGGAACCCATTATTGTGGGTTCACCCAGATAGTGGTTTTACAAGTTCAAACCCAAAAACCAAGGTCAAGGCCTTAGCTTTTTCATTAGTACATAGAGGGAGAGGAGATGATTTTGCTGGAATCACATGACCTTTAAAATCTCTAACGACTATGCCATAGCTAGAGTTGTTTGGATTTCCTATAGAGGCCCCATCAAAATTGAGTTTGAAATAACCCTCATTTGGAGGAATCCACTTGGTTTGTGCTTGAACAAGAGGAATCTTGGATAGACACAATGGAGTAGGAAGATAAGGAAAAAGTAAACCCTTCCACCAATGAATAACATAGCCATCCCAAGGAGAAAAAAAGTTTACCCTTATATTTACTTAATAAAGTATTAACAAGCTCAACAATTGATCTCTCTAATCATGGACTATAGATAAATGAAAAAATGTAGTTAAATCTAATTTTTTTAAGTCAATTTTTTTACAAATTATTAAAAATATATTATAAAATTGAATCATGCACCTTTTGTCATATATTGAATCGACTTATATGTAATGCTTAAAAAAATATTTTCAATCATGGATATCAAATATTAAAATTTATAATAATTAAGATATATGATCTATGGATTAAATTGTGTGAATTAATTTTCTCATAAATGTAGACTTCTAGTCAGTGATCCATTATCATACTGGTATAGAAATTTGCGGAACTATGTTATTTTAATAAATTATATATATATATATATATATATATATATATATATATATATATATGATCCAAATATTAGTAAATAGAGTTAAATTGTAGAATCATAATAACTAAATATTTCCAATATTATAAAGAAAAAAGAAACTAGATTGAACAAGGTTACTTGAAGCATTTTGAGTATATGTCAGGTCCCAAAAACTTGATGAACTATTTCAAATTTGTGAGGATCAGTTGATGATTCGATGTAGAACTAGCACACAATGCTCTAGAAATTTCTTGGATTGTGCTTCTAATAGCCTGCGCATCTTGGCATTTTTTTGTTATTGTAGATTGTTGAGGCCCAGTGTTCAACTGGAGGTTGAACTGACATGAGCTTCTATAAATTCAATACAAAGGAAATAATGACCATGAAAGAAGTACATAGTTATTATGAAACTTATTCTTATTATTTATAACCAGCGTAGGTGTGTAAAGGCTATGCAATAGTTTGGTTTTTCCCTATTTATGTGAAGATTAAGAGACATGTTTTCTCTTCTTTCCTCAAAAGTAAGCTAAGTCTATGATGTTTAAACCATTCCACCCAAAAAATCAGTCACCATGCTAGAATTTAAGTTAATTTTATGTTCTTGGCAAAAGATTGTGCATTAGGTTTCCTAGAAGAAATCATATCAATTGATCTTTGATTTTACCATTTACATAGATGGGATAGAAAAAACTTGTCTTTTCCAATTTTAGGTTCAATTATTAATGAATAAATAAATAAACATAATACAAACTTAAAATTTTTCTTAGAAATCAAAGGTGCTGAATGAAAGCTTTGCTTGGCACAAGAGGGTGTTGAGTGGTAGAGGGAAGGTGTCAAGTTACTCGGCATAGGAAGGGGGGTAGGGGGGACGGGGCAACTCTGTTGGAGTGGGGTTGTCATTGCACCAAAATACTCACTTGTGAATACTTGATACAACCACTCAATTTACAGTACATGGGAGGTGGTTAAACCCTTGTCATGAATCCTGAGGGGAGCACTAATTTTTTTTCCAACAATCTCCACCTTAGAGCTATCCAAGGGTTTAAGGATTCAAACCTATGACCAAGCCCTGATACCACTTGTTAGAGTGGGGTTGTTGTTGCACCACAAGACCAATCTATCAATACTCAATACAATCACTCACCTTATAGTACATAGGAGGTAGTTAAACCTTTGTCACAAATCCCAAGGGGAACACTGAACAATTTTCTAATAAACTCATCAGAAGAGGGTGTTGAGTGAGCTCGACAATATGGATGAAGAGTAAGCTTGGTTCCAAAGGAGAAGCTTGGTTCCTAAATGAAACACAAAGGATGCCGAGTGAACTTGGTAAGAGCAAACTGAGTTTCTAGAGGAAGAGCTTAGTTAAGGAGTGAGCTAAGTGTGTTAACAATAGACTTATAGTCTAAACTTTTTCACCATTAGAAACCCAGAGAAGATAAGAATGAAACATGCAAGTATGAACTTTTCAAATAAAAACACCATGCAATAGTGAATTGAAGGGAGACAAAAATGAACCAACTCAACTACATCAATAAGTATGCCTATTTTCTTGCTTTCTATTAAAAATAGTTTAAACTATTACAAAATCTTAGAGCATTCAACTTCAACCATAGAAAATACTACATACTTCAAACTAATAAAACATAAACTCAAAGTTATAGCACAACGACTACATACAATAATACCTAGAGCAATCACTTCTACTCTGGACAAACCAAATGAACTTACAGAATGATAGAGAGATTCAACATGTGCTACTACAAACACTGAAAGTGAACCTTCCTTCTATCCCCTAATATCTATTTTGAATATTCTTCCTCTACAATAATATGTTGATCTTCTTCTTGTCTCTACACTATTCTTTGCACTTCTCTTTTATTCTCTAAATTAGTCAAATGAATAATATTTATTCCTTTTGTCTTCTTGCAAAATGTTTTCCCTCTCATTTTTGGATTTGAACTCACCTACCCATTTTTAATGTTTCAATCTACTGTTCTTGTAGGCCATCAGAGTGGTAGGTGGGCATTTGGCTGAAGGGGCAATCACTCACACATTAGATATTTCAACAATCCCCCTTTGTCCCAAGCCAAACAAAAAAATGATCACACCTGATCCAAATCAACTACACCGAGACTTCTTCTTTGGTGCAAAAATGTTCCAATGCCTAAAGGCTTAGTAAATATATTTGCTAGCTATTGCTTAGATTTACAAAATTCCATCTTGATATCTCAATCCTCCACCAACTCTCTGATGAAGTGATATCTAATCTCAATGTGCTTGCTTCTTCCATGGAAGACTAGATTCTTAGACAATGCAATTGAGGAGATGTTGTCACAAAATAATGTGGTTTCATCCTCTTGTCTTTCATTCAAATTTGTCAAGATTCTCCTTAACAAAATAACTTGACATGCTACTGCATTTATTGCTATGTATTTAGCCTCTGTGGTAGATTGAGCAACAATAGGTTGCTTCTTAAATGCCCATAAAATTGCACCCAATCCCATATAGAATATATATCCGAAAGTGCTATTCCTATCATCTAGACTTCCAATCAAATCACTATTAGTGTAACCAACCCACTTAAAATCATTATCTGCAATACAAAAGATCCCAAATCCCTTGGTACCATTCAGATACCTTAGGATCCTCTTTCTTGCTTGTTAATGGGAATCCTTTGGTGTTTCTATAAATTTGGAAATCAAAATTACTACATGCATCATGTTTGGCTGAGTTGTTTTGAAATACATTAAGCTTCCAACCATACTCTTGTATAATGTTGGACTCACATTCTTGCTACAATCTTGCTTGCTCAACTTCAAACCTACTGCTATTGGTGTTGGGGCTGCCTTACTGTTCTGCATTTTGAATCTCTTCAAGATCTAATTTTCATATTTTTCTTGAGAGATGAAGATACCATCATACATTTGTTTTAATTATATTCCTAGAAACTACTTCAAGAGACCTAGGTCTATCATTTCACATTCATTCTTCAAGGCCTGTTTGAACTCATCAATTCAGAAATTGTCATTTCTAGTGAAGATTAAGTCATCAATAGACAAAAAAACAATCAACACTTTACCATTCTCCACCTTGATGTAGAGACTGGGCTTACCATCATGTTTCTCTAAAGCCATTCCTCATAAAATATGAGTCAACTCTATCGTACCATGCCTTTGGAGCTTGCTTGAGCCCATATAAAGCTCTCTTTAATTTATACAGTTTTTGTTCATCACCTGGGAGTTCATAACTAGTTGACTACTCCACATAAACCTCTTCTTTCAATATACCATTCAAGAAGGTGGAATTCACATCCATTTTATATACCTTCTATTTTTGTTGTGATGTAATTGCTATGATAGAACACACAATTTCCATTCTTGCAACTGGGGTATATGTCTCATCATAATCTCTACCATACTGCTACTTGTACCCCTTGACCACTAAATGTGCCTTATGCTTATCTATTTTCCATTCAGCATTGCACTTGGTCTTGTAAACCCATTTCACTCTAACTACTTTCTTCTTGGGAGGCAAAGTAGTTAGTTCCGATGTCTTATTTCTTTCAATGGCATCTATTTCCTCATCTATGGCATTACACCATTTATCTTCCTTTATAGCTTCTTCAAAGTAAATTGGATCACTATGAGAAAATAATGTAAAGTTAACACTCTCATCATAATCTTCCTTATACCTTTCATCTTGGTATATCTCCCTTAGATTCTTAGTCTTTCGTGGCAATAGGGAGGTGAGAGTGAGATCTAAATTTTTAACATTGTTGCTTCTACTATTTTGCATACTAGCTTGGGGCTATCTTGAAATGCTTGGAGTTGTCACTTAACATGTAAGGGGTTGCTTTCCTTTTTTCCTTTGTCTATAATTATCAATGTTTTCTGCTCCATCATCCTTCTCATCGCCAATGTCTTCCTCTTCCTCATCAATACTCAAAACTTTTCTTGAGGTTCTTGAAGGTTCATCAATCGAACCATCTTATGACTAATTTTCAAGAAATATCACATCTTTTGAAATGATGATCTTCTTGTTGATTGGATCATACAACCTATAAGCCTTTGATTTTGAGCTATACCCATGAAGATACACTTTACACCTTTATCATCTAGATTTTGTCAAGTTGTTCCTTTGGCACATTTGCATATGCCACACATCTGAACACTCTTAAGTTCCTAACTATCCATCTATTCCTTGACCATACCTCAAGAGGAATCTTGTCATGAACTAACTTTGTGGGGCACTTGTTAATCAAATATATTTTTGTTGCTATAGCTTCTCCCCAATATTTAGTTGGGTTCCCTTTTGCTTCCATCATGGTTCTAGCCATTTCAACAATGGTCCTATTCTTTCTCTTAGCCACTCCATTTTGTTGTGGAGTAGAAATTCCTATAAGGTCCTTCTTTATGCCATTCTACCTACAAAAATTTAGAAACAAATTGGAGGTATAATCCCCTCCTCTATATGATCTAAGGACCTTAACATAGTGTCCATAATCCTTTTCAGTTCAAGATTTAAATTAACCAAATTTATCAAATGCTTCAAATTTTATTTTTAAAAAATACACCCATGTTCTGTGACTGAAACCATCTATGAATGGCATAAAATAAGTACTCTAACCAATAGAAGTAGTTTGCATAGGGCCTATTAAATCAAAATGTAACATTTTTAATTGTGCTCTAGCCCTTCTACCATTCTTTTCTTGGATGACAAATTTAAACTAGCAAGGCCAAGATGTGCATACCTCAAATATCAAAGCTTGGAGCAGTCTTTAATTATGCTCCTAAGAGATGATTATTGATGTAATATTGTACATGCATGCTTGGGAGGTGCAACACTGACTTGATAAGAGAAGCATGTCTCTATCCTCAAAGGGAACATTCGGTTCTTTGTTATTTTGAATATTGCAAGTAATATATTACTCCCATCCTTCTCATGAATGACACACTTGTCATTTTCCATCAACACCTTGTAACCATTTTAAATGAGTTGTCCAATGCTCATCAAATTGTACTTTATACTAGGGGAAAAATATACATTCTACATCATCTTCTCACCTTTCTTGGTGTAGACCATGATAGATTCTTTGCCCACTATGGGAATGGCTCCATTATTTCCCACCTTATTAGACTTGAAAGTCTTATCCATGAAAGAAAATAAACATTCATTACCACTCATGTGGTTGCTATAATTGTTGTTCAAGTGTCATACCTTAGGGTTTCCTTCTTTAACAATGTTACACATGATGAAGGTTGTGGGATTATTTGCCTTTCCCATGTTCACATTAGCCACATTTACATTTTCTTTGACTGATCACCCTACTTCTTCCAGAATTCACTAGAATAATGCCCATACTTATGAAAATAATAACATTCTACATTAATCTTATTTGAGTTGTAATTATTCTTACCTCTGATAGAGCTATTTTGAGAGGTTCTTGCTCCCTCTTGGTTTCTAGGTCATCTTAAGCTTTCTATTCTTGCATTCCTTTGACCATTCCTTCCATGACCTCTACTTCTTGAGCCTCTACTAAAGCCATTTCTTCCTCCCCCTACCTCTTGAATTCTCTTGAGCCTTAAAAGACTACTCATGGGAAGTTGTTGCTGATTTGTTTATCAGATACTTATGATTTTGAAGAGTTCTCGTCAACTCATCCATGGTCAATGTGGTGAGCTCCTTTGATTCCTCAATGGTCATCACAAGTTTGTCATATTTTATGGGTAAACTCCTTAAATATATTTTCCACAATTCTCTACTCTTCATAATCTTCTCCATTTGATTTGAGCTAGTTTATCAAAGTGGAGATTAGTGAGTTGAACTCTGTGATAGGTTCATTGTCCTTCATCTAAAGCTTCTCAAATTCCCTTTTGATCATCTATAGCTTCACTACTCTAACCTTATCAATCCCCTTGAATTTTTTCTCAAGGATATCCCATGCTTTCTTTGAGTACTGTGTTGCTGCAATCTTGGGAAAGATTATCTCTGTCATTGCTACCTCTATTAGACTTAAAGCATTTTCATCCTTTCTCCTTGATCTTTCATCTGCATCTTCTATAGGATTGTGAGGGCATCATATAGTGCTAGGAATGTAATATCATTGAATCCATTAATTACAAACTCCCACAAATCATTAGCTACCATGTTATGATTTTTAGCTTCTTTGCCCATGTATCATAATTTTGTCCAGTAAAGGATGGTACTTACTACAATATCTTTCCTGCATGTCTTGCTATGTCAAATATACCCAGAAAAATGCCCTAACTCACTGTGGATGTGGGGAGCACAACTCTGATACCATGTGAAAAATAAATCACAACCTTAAAATTTTGCTTCATAATCAAATGTGTTGAGTGACATATTTGCTCAAAACAAGAGGGTTTCAAGTAGTAGAGAGAAGGTACCGAGTTACTCAACACATGAAGAGGGGTGGAGGGGCTAGGGGGGGGCAACTAGGCACAAGAGGGTGCTAAGTGAACTCAGTAGTATAGATGCCAAGTGATCCCGATCTCCAAAGGAGAAGATCAATTCCTAAAAATAGCACAGAGGATATCGAGTGAACTTAGTAAGAGTGAACTGAGTTGCCAGAGGAAGAGCTTAGTTAAGGAGTGAACCGAGTGTGTTAACTATAGACTTATAGCCTAAAATTTTTCATCATTAAAAACCCAAAGAAGATAACAATGAAACTTGCAAGTATGAACTTCTCGAATACAAAACACCATGCAATAGTGAATAGAAGGGAGACAACAATGAACCAACTCAACTAGATCAATAAGTATGCCTACTTTCTTTCTTTCTATTCAAAATAGGTTAGCCTATTAAAAAATGTAGAAGCATTCAAATTCAACTAGGAGAAACACTAAATACTTCAAACTAATAAAACTTAAACTCAAACTTATAGCACAAAGGCTGAATACAATAACACCTAGACAAATCACTCCTACTCAAGAAAAACCAAATGAACTTACAAAATGATAGAGATATTCAGTATGTACTACTACAAACACTAAAAACAAGCCTTCCTTTTGTCCTCTAATCTCTGTTCTGAATATTCTTCCTCTGCTATGATCTGCTAAGCTTCTTCTTGTCTTTGCACTATGCTCTACACTTCTCTTTTACTCTCTAATCTAGTTAAATGAATTATATTCACTCCTTTTGTCTTCTAGCAAAAATCTTTCCCTCTCATTTTTGGATTTGAACTCACCTACCCACATTTAATGTTTTTGTTTGTTGTTCTTGCAAGTTGTTAGAGTGGTAGTTGAGCATTCAGCTCAAGGGGTACAACCTCAACATACTAACTAGTACTTGTAACAAAACAATGTGAAATGTGTATAACAATAGGTCTTTGATATGAAAGCATTATCAAAAATAAAAATAAAATATCATTATAGAATAAAGTAACATATATTTTGGATGTATGGAAACTATAGCTTGGGTGAATTATATATTTTAAAGATAGAACCAAACAAAAGTGGAGCATTGAATTGACTCTAAATACATTAGTAAATATTGTATTTGTAAATACAAACACAATAGTAAATAGAGTTTGTTTTCTCAACAATTAGAATGGATGGCACTAAGAATGTAATTGCAAATAAAAGAAAAACATAATTGCTTACATGCCTTGACAACCTATAGACATTGTTGTTGTGTATATTTCATTAATAGAAACTTTTAAATAGTAAAGGTCAAGAAAAAAATTATGGAAGGAAATTAATCTTTTCAAACATATAGCATACTTAAATTATAGAGTAATAGAATATCGTAAATTAGTTGATATATAAATCTCATGAACTTGGAAACCTTAATAATCAATAATATTTCTAGTTTCAACCATTTTTTGACCAATTATTATTATTATAAATATATATTTTCACCTAAAAAAAAGAAAAAAAAGCCAATCTTAGTCACTAAAATTGCATGCGCATTAAGATCATGAAGAGTGAAGTGCATCTCATATACTTAAAAGGACAATAAAATTTGCAATCCCACATGATATAATTATCTACAAGTTGATGTGAATACATAATTAATGATTCAAGCATGATAAAAGGGAGTGTATTCAAGTGATAGTCTAGAAAAATGTTCCATTGTAGGATGGAGTACTATACAAAGCCATATCCACTTAGAATGATTTAAAATTACAATGGTGTACAATTATTATTTTCACAAGATTTACCAAACAAATGTATCAATGAAATTCATTGGAGCATAAAAAAATGTATTCTTAACCATACATTTTTTTTCTTTTTCTTCTTCAAAAATGGGGTTGAACCTATAAAAGGCAAAAAATTAGAAGTGGTCAAAAACTAAAATTTAGCTGAAATAAAAGAATGGAATGAAATATAGAAATACAAAAGATGGAATACAAATAACATCACATACATGAGCTTTATGTTACATCAAATGTAGGGGAGCTTCTCCATTCTTTCTAATAAAATTGAATAGACTCTTTTCTATTTTACAATATTATTCATAAGGGATGGGAAGTTCAATGTGGAGGCCTTACAAGGATTTTACTATGGAGATTGTTGTAAAGCTAAGACCTTGTCTTTCACTTTTACTTATATCAATTGTAGCTCAATCAAGTTTAAGACATTGTGATTTCTATAAAGTGCTAAATCATGCAACTTGGTTAGTGGTATTTGTGTGTGCCAACCTTAGATTATTGGTTATGTCAAAATAATATTTGGATGATTTTCATTCTAGGTGGGGTCATTGGTGTTATCAAAGGTTGGTTATACAATAAGTTGGTAATTGTGGAGGATTTGAGCCAATGGAATATGCAATCTCTTTGACCTCTCCAAGAGATCTATTGACAAGCCTAGCTTGTATCCATATATTTTTTGTAAGCATGACACATTGAAATCTACATGTAATTATTAGACCTCTTGTATAATTTTTTGATCATTTCAGTTTATGTTG
Source organism: Cupressus sempervirens (assembly GCA_028749045.1). NCBI lineage: Eukaryota > Viridiplantae > Streptophyta > Pinopsida > Cupressales > Cupressaceae > Cupressus > Cupressus sempervirens. Next base: position 843,538,170 of record CM053785.1, on the reverse strand, counting down.
CTTAGTGGTGTATATTGAGTGCAACACAGAGTTCATTAGGTTCATTTGGTTGTTTTAGCCATTTCTTATTGTGGATAGCTTCTAGTTCAATCCTAGAAAACAAATATATTACTAGGTCAATCTCTTCTTGGCCAATTGCTGTTAGTTTTTTGTTTGTGTGTTAGTAAAAACTACCAATCATATTTAAGTGGTTTTGTATTGTGAATATTGTGCAATGCCTAATAAAAAATATTTTGCATCGGATCATACCCTTTTGTCAAAAAATTCTCTACAATGTTACAACAATAGTAGATTTGTGTCATAGATTTCTTGCAAGTTTGTCTAATCCATTCCTTATATAACCATGTATAAAGGTTAGGTTGTGTATTTATCTACCTAGTGGTCCTTAATGAGAAAAGGGGTTATTTGTTACCAAAGGGAATATACTATAGTTTTGATTGTATCTAGATTGGTTACAAGATGAATATAATGTCTAAATAACATGGTTATTTGTACAAGTTCAATTATTATTTCTTGAAAATACAAAGGAACATCATGCTATTCTCATGTATCACTATTTTCATAATCATGCTTCTCGGACATATTAAGCTCGCTTAATTCAATACTATTATCAAGACCCATTTCAGGGACTAACTCCCACTCATTTAAAGGCAAAATGTCCAATCTATCTACCTCACCATTAGAACCATTTTTATCTTCTAAGAAAACTTCAATTTTATTTATACTATCAATGTGCAACACATTAAAGTTTTCTATATTTTTAGTGCTTCTAATTATCTGTGGTTTCTTCTTTGGGCATGCCAATGTCTTGTTCTACTACTCAAAAATATTTGTAGAGTAATAATTTTCTTGAACACGGAATCACATAAAACTTGGGGAAAACTTCGACTATTATTTTTTCTATTCTACAATGTCATTTGCATCCTTTCTAATTGTTTGTGCGTGTGCATGCGATATTCTGTATTCAATTTTATTAACTAGTTGTAGGTGAGATTTTCATTGTAAGTAGGCTTGTATGTAGCTTGATTTTATCTCACTTCTATTTATTGTGTTATAAACTATGTACAAAATATTTTTACTAATATTTAGTGATATAAACTAGCATGTAAAATTAAACAAGCAATTTTTATAACATATGACATGTTTCTTGTACACTAATGTCTCCTTAAAAATGAGTGGGACATGAAATTTACATGTGGTTTTATGGCATGATGTTCAAGGCTTACATTAGAACAAATCATTTCTATCATATTAGTGCAACTCTAAGATTTTTCCTAGGTTTAGATGCATACTTGGCAAGTTATTTGAGAAAAATATGTTGCAAGGTGACAATTTGGAGATGTCTAATTTCTTTTCATATTAAGAGCATTCCAAAGTTATGGATGCTCAACCTATAATAATTTATTAATGGTTCAAATGATTTGTCTCTAGAATCATGAAAAACTGAATTTGATTCTTTATATTCTTTCCAAGGAGCTTTATATCTATAAATTCAGTTCACTAGCATCCATTTTACTTAAGAAAGTTCTCAAATTTTATTTTGTTTGTCTCTCTACATGATTAACAAGCTCCTCATAATCAACCTAAAGGTTCTA